>JAVHLV010000186.1:0-130928 GCA_036785495.1 Colletotrichum neosansevieriae | reverse complement strand
TTATATTATAATAGCTCTATATTAAAATAAGTAGCTATAGCTATTAATACTTAGAAAGATATATCTATAAGTATTACTATATATATATCCTATATATCTTTTACTTATTAGTTACCTTAGATTATAAATCTTACTTTAAACTTTACTAGCTACCTATATTTATTAAGTTTATATATATAAACCTAGTAGTAGCTAAGCACTTAGTAACTATAAGCCTCTTACTTTACTACTTTATACTAGAACTATAATACTTTATATCTCTTTAAATAAGATTTCTTAGCCTCTAGAAATTCCTTTATAAATAGATATAGTTTTATAAGCCTATTATATAGTACTAACTAATTATAAGATATAAGTAGAAAAGGTAACTTAGACTAGGAGTAATCTAATAGAGCAGCTATTTTATCTAATTTACTTAGACTACTATATACTATAGCACTCCTATAGCACTCTATACTCTCTAGCCTTTATTTTTTAGCTATAGTAGATACTTACTATTATAGATCTATCTTCTAATTATATAGTCTTATACTTCTAGTATAGCTATATATAGCCTACTAGAAAGGCAGCTTTAAATAAGGTTTATAGTATATAGTAGTACTAGAGTAATAATAATTTATATTATCTATTTTTATTTATATATTTTAAAGAGTGGTTATACCTTTCCCCATACTCCCTTATACTTATAAGTATGCTCTATAGAGCTATAAAAAATGCTATTAGTAGAGTCTCTAGAGGGGTTATTAGTTTAAAATAAGTATTTATATAGGTAGGAGTATTATTTATTTCTAGTATAGTAGTAGCAGCTAGGGCTACTAGGCTCTATAGTAGTAATAATATAGCTATATCTATATTCTTTAATACTATAGCTTCTAGATCTTCTATATACTTATTAATATAGTTATTATACTTAACTACCTTATCTATCTCCTTATTAATATCTTATAGAGCAGCTTATATATAGCTCTTACTAATTAGCTAGTTAATCCACTCTTATATTATAGTAAGGTCTATATACTAAAACTCTTTAATAAGCCCCTTTAAGTTACTATTAAAAAACTTCTTCTTATTAAATATTATATTATATATAGTAAATACTTCTATATATAGCAGGTTTTATATATAAAAGGAGTTACTAAATATATAGCTTACTAAAAAGCTAATAAATATATATAGTATAAGTCTCTTATAGTATTATTACTTAAGTTAAGCTTTTTTTATTATAGCAAGTACTTTATAGCTATAAGTATATAGATATAAGAGGTTAGAGTATATATAGTTAGCAAACTTACTTACCTAAAAATGCTTATAAAATAGCTTATAGAGTATTTACTAGTCTCTTACTATTATAGATATATAGTTATATAAATAGGTAAATAACTTTATTATCTCAGATTATAGTATATCTAGTAGCTTTATACCTATTACTATAGCTCTCATATACTTCTTAATTATAGCACTAACTTATTTTACTCTACTATTCTATACTTAAGTGTTAGTAGTAGAGGGCTTAAGGTAAATATCTTATACCTTAATAGTAGTAATAATATATAAGTGCTTTATAAACTTAAGGTTTATTTTAATTACCTTTATATATACTCTATACTATATTAAGAGTATTATTAAGTAGTCCTTAATTACTATAAGGAGCTTATTTATACCTTATTATATAAAGTAGAAGTCCTAGATATATATTATAGATTAATCTATTATAAAAAGCACTAAGTAATATCCTTTATAGCCTTTATTATAGTTATAGAAGTCTAGAGCAATATATTTACCTAGCTCTGCACACTTAATAAACTCTTATAGCACTTATTATACTTAGTAGCAGACCTTACCTATATTATAAGTATTATAGTTAATTATTATAATAGGCTTACCCTCTTAGATAAGGTAGACTCCTCTCACACTATTTAAGAGATATTAAATAGCTTCTAGGCCTAGATATCTAAGTTGCTAGTACTATATTATAGTACTACTATAAATAGATTATTACTTTATTATTATATTATATATATATATATAGCACTTAGCTAGAGTTTACTAAGTGCTTATAAAGAATATAGTATCTATCTTATCCCTTTTACTATATAGCAGAGCACCCCCTAAGATTTCCCTATATTTAAGAACCTGCTAGTAATACTTCTTATCTAATATATAGAAGTAAGTATAATCTAATCTTTAAAAATAGTTATTTTATAAGCTTATATCCTACTAGATACTATACTAGTATAGCTTTCTAAGTAATATAAAGTTACTTATAAATCTATAACAGAGCACTATATTATATAGTTATAGATATATTATGCTTCTACTATACCTCTTTACCTTAATATTAACTATACTATATCCCTTAATAGAGACCTAGTATATACCTGCCTATAGAAAGTTACTAGGAGCTGCTCTAGTAAGCATAGTAAACTATAAAGTATTATTAAATATATATATTATTATTCTAGAGTCTAGAATAGCAGAGACACAGAGTTAGTAGTTATTTAGCTATATATAAAACGCAAACTTAAGGATCCCTCTATAGCAGCTATATAGTTATTTATCCTCTATATACTATCCACTACTTAGTTTAAGCTTATAGATATACTTTATAAGCTTTTTATTATTATTAATATGCTTCTCTACTAAATAGTAGAGGGATTTACTTCTCTAAAAGCACTCTAGGTATAGTTCTTTAAATATAATCTAATACTTAGCTAAAAAGTAATAACTATAGCAGGCTAGATAGAGTCCCTTTTTATTAGTTATTTATATAGTTATAGATACCCTTTTATAGCCTTTAAGCACTATAGGTTACCCTCCTCTATATACTTAGTATATAGTAGGTTTTTACTTCTTAGATACTTCTAAGTTATTCTTAGATATAGTATTCTTATTATCTACTAGCATAATAGGGCTAAACGCTTCTCAGCCTGTTTTAGTATATAGATTAGCTATCTTAAATATATTAAGGATAACTTAAGTATCTTTTAGTATATCTCCTATAGTAAGGAAGCTAGTATTTATATATAATTATACTATTATTTAGTATATATAGATCTAGGTGTCTAAACTACTATTACTAAGAGCTATTATAAAGTCTATAAACTACTAGTTAGGCTCCTTTACTTATATAAAGCTACTAGCCTATATTTTAGTAATAGCTTTTTCCCACTTTATAAGCTATTTCTCTATATCACACTTTATAAATAGCTTCTTATATATTAGGAGGTCTAGGGTTATAGTATAACTACTTCTAGCTATAGCTTTATACTTATAAGTATTAATACTAACACTTTTATAGAGCATATATACCTAGTAGTTAATATCCTTATCTATAGTATAGTATAGATATAGAAGATCTAGGTAGATATTGTAAGAACGGCTATAAAGGCTGCGGGAGAAGTAGAAAAGTTTCCAAAGTAGTAGAAGTAGATTTCAGGCAATAAATAGTGTATAAGGGTAACTTTTCGGGTTTGTTGTATAATATTTAGATAGAGAGAGAAATATAGATATAAAATGATATTATTGTTAATAAATTCATAGATATCTAAGGCCTAGAAAGGCGGGGGAAAAGGTAGGTATATATAGACAATTTAGTTCCTAAGGTCTTATAGCCCTTTAGGCCTAAATTAAACCTTATTTCCCAAAAGGGTAATAATAACAAGGTTTAAGGTTTAAGGTTTAGCTTCTAACACTAGCCTTAACCTTAATTTTAAGCTTAGTTTTAAGCTTAACTTTAGTTTAGCTTAACCTTATTCTGAAACTTTGTTATTTTAAATACTTTATTATTCTAAATACTCTAATTACGTAATATTAGTAATATAATATATATACCAAAAGACGCCATTTTTACAAGGATTTCAAATACATTATTTATTTTCTCATACCTCTTATATTCATAGAGTTATAGCACTCTAAAGGTATAGTGATAATAATATATAAGTTCCTTTTATAGTAATAAAGAATAATATATTTCTTATAGATATTATAATAGATCTAATCTTAAAGTATATATTATTATTTCTTATATACTTTATAGTGCTTATCTCTAAATATATAGTCTACTTAGTAAATCTAGTATAGCTTATAATTTACCTTAAATAGGTTTATAATTATATTAGTATATATAGTAGTTATATTATTACTTAGTAGTATAACTACTTGTTAAATTATATAGTATAGAGTGTAAAATAATGATATATTAAGTGTATAGCTATCTGGAAATCTCTATGCATAGATCCATGCGTTATTTACGCCTAAAAGTGGCTAATATCTGTGTCACACTATTATACTATAGTTGCTGCTGCTTTTGCGCGCACTTAGCGCGTCACTGCATACGCTAAGGGGTCGATTTAATACGCCCCTTCAGTTTTAACATAATATAGCGTAATATAGTATAATTCAGCATAACTAGCTAAGTTTGCTAATTAACTCTAAAGCACTTTAAATCCAGCATATTTAAGGTTATCTAAATATATCTATTTAACGTGAAGTTATCTAATATTCTATATACCCACTAAGAACTTTATAACCCTATTATTTACCTATCTTATAATACCTTCTTTAGTATTATCTCTTAGTGTTATCTATAGGTTATTATAAAGTATTCCAGCCCTTAGCCCTTAATTATAGTATTATAACTTAGTCTTCTTATTTAATTTAAGGCTTTATAAGCTATATCTAGAAAGTTAGTAATAATAAACTTATTTAAGTAGTGCTAACTTAAAAATCTTATTAGTAAGAGGGATTATTATATAGAGGGGGTATTACTTCTTTTATAGTTATTTAGTTTAGCTTAATTTAACTGCTTTATCTTATAGAATTACTCTTTTATAATAAGAGGGATTATTACTCTTTATTACCCTTTATTACTACTTATAGAGTATTTTAAGGAGGTATTACTATTAATAGTAAGGTCTTATTAGCATAGCTTATAAGGATATTATTAGCTTCTAAGGAGAAGTTATTATATAATAGTAAGAAGGCAAAGAAGATATAATCTTATATAAGTAAAGTTCCTAGTAAACTATATACTTAAAGGCTTAAATATTAATATAATACTCTCCCTTTTATATAGGTTTAGTATTATAGTTAGTGAGGTATTTAGTATGTTAGTTTAATTAGTATAGTAACCACAGAGTTACTCCTTTAGGTTAAGTATTAGGCTTACTTAAATCTAGGCCTAATATTACTATTAGTATCTTATAACTCCTCTCTCTTCCAGACCTCTATAATTATTTATAACTTATTAATAAGGCCTAACTAAGTAATAAATCTCTTATAAGACTGCTATAGGAGGGCTTTTATAAATCTATTAGCTATTAGTTTAGCTAAAGAAGTGTGAATAACCTTAATATACTCTTCTATAACCTTTTATTATAACTAGTAGTTATAGATATTAATATAGTAGAGTTTTATCTATAGCTAGAATATCTCTTTTATAATAAAGTCTATAGTTTATAGGTTATTATACTAGATTATAACTTTTAGTATATTAATAGCTATAGGATCTGCAAATTTAAGTAGTTTATTATTTAAGAAAGAGACTTATAGAGTAGTAATAAGTTAACTTATAAATAGTTCCTTCTTTACTACTTAAGAGAGGGTAAGAAGCTCTATCTCTATAGTTAATATAGTAACTATATTTTGCTTATTTACCCTCTATAATATTATCCCTCTAAAGAGCTTTATTATAAAGGATTAGAAGCTCTTATAGTTTAGTATATTATTAGCAAAACTAGTATCTAATATAACTTTAAGTCCTTTAATTAATCTCTTAGAGACTCTATATTCTAGGTATAGTCTCTTTATTTATATAAGATATTAAATAATATAGTTAGTAGTATATTAGTAATAAGGCTTAGAGTTTTAGTTAAAATAGGTAAGTCTGCTAACTATAAATAAGATATTAAGTCTTACTATTATTATAGTATATAGTAGTGATTCTACTTTTTGCTAGTATCTTATAATATTAGCCTTTATTATCTCTCCTTTATAGAGCAGGAGTTCTTTTTATACTATTAAGGTTTTATAGTCTCTTATTAATTTACTATTTAGGAGTTTTAATAGCTTCTTAAAGAAGGATAACTATAAGAGCTATAGTTTATATCTATATTAATCTTAAATAACCTTAATTTTTAAAAACCACTAAATATCCTTTTCTCCTTTAAGGTAGTATTATAGTTAGAGTTTACTAATTAGCTATCTTACCTTAATCTCTTTAAAAGAGGGGTATATAAATATATAGTTATTAATATAGAAAAAGAATAGGATCTTACTATTATACTAGTAGCAGTTTTTACTAGCTACTTACTTAAATCTACTTACTATAAGATCTATTTCTAGATATTATTACTATAAAAGTAGTAAATAGTAAAGTCTATAGAGAGCTTTAAGTAACTTTAAAATATATCTACTCTTTTAATACCCTAGTGCTATCTCTATATAAACTTCTTTATTAAGATTAGTATAAATAAAAGCATTAACTATATTATATTATAGAAGGTTTATATTAAAATAATTTATAACTATAATAAGAGTTCTAAAAAATATACTAGCTATAATAGTAATATAGATATCTCTTAGATTATAAAGCTATTAATCTTCTTTAATAATAAGTCTTACTTTAACTTTAATAAGTTTTCTATATTTATCTAGCTTATAGATATATATCTAGTAATAACTAAGAACTTTATAATCTTATACTACTATACTAAGCACTTTAATCTATAAATTTAATAGTTTATAACTATTTAGATATAATTTTTTAGCTTCTCTAAACTTATCCCCTAATAGATAACTAGCTAGTTAGCTATAAAATAAGAGTAATAATAGTAGATCTCTCTAGTAGGTTCCTTTTAGATATCTCTTTAACCTATTCTTAGTAGAATTATTTAATACTATTAGACTAAGTAGGGGGCTTCTAGCTTTAAGGCTTAATACCTAGTTATACTTCTTACTAGCTTTAGATTAGCTAAACTATAGGTATAGATAGAGGTTATCTTACTACTTAATTAATTTACTTAGCTTTATACTAGCTAGAAATATTACCTTATAGGAGGTTCTTAAATTAATTCTAAATCTCTTAGATTTAGCAGTAATAACCCCTCCCCTCTTTACTTTAAGATCTCTTATTACTTAGAAGAATAATAAGAGTAGAGATTAAGATAGATTAATAAGTTAGAACTAAGCTTAGAAGTATTTAAACTTATTTTATAATTAGAACTTAGTTAGTATATTAATCTTATTAATCTCTATTAAATTAGTTAGTAGTGACTATTTAGCTTCTTTATTATTCTTAGTATTATTTAGGTTTAGTATCTATTATAGCTTTATTAACTTAATAATATTATTATAGTAGTTATATATTTCCTTTTAGCTTATTTCCTAGAGATTATCTTTCTACTTATTAATATTACTACTAAATTTTATACTTTTATTAAACTTAATATCTCTTATAGTAATAACTTCTTGCTTTACTAAGTGCTAAACTTAGTAGGAGTTTAATAAAGTATAGCTAATAAGATATCTAATCTAAGCCTTAGAGTTAAAGTACTAGAGGTAGGTTTTATAAAGTTAAGCTTATATAGTTAAGGTAAATACTTTATAGCTATATTATTATAGATAGGAGATATTTAGTATAGTAATATTACCCTTTATAGATTAGTATAAAAGTTTATATAGAGTTTTCTAATCTCTTAACTATAATAGAGTATAGTTATATATATAGGTTACTACTATATAGATCTCTAGCTATAAGTAAGGTAGGAGTTTTAATAATAAGTAAAGATATCTAGCCTTTATCTTTATAACTGCTATAATTCTCTCTCCTCCCCTATTTTAAGCTTATATATTTAGTACTAATAGTTTAATTTTAATACTTATTATCTAGATAAGGCTCTCTACCTCTAGATACTTTAGGATTTTATTATTATATTTAAAGGCCTTAATTATAACTTTTAACTCTTTTTTAACTAAGTTAATAAATTAGGTAAACACTTTTATTAAAGTTCTAGTTAAGTAGTCTTTAAGGTAGTAGTTTTAAGTATAATCTAATAGTTAGTCTATAAAGAGTAGGAGGGTTATAAAGCCTCTATATCCTTATTTAAATAAGTAAAAGTTTAGAGCTATTTATCTTTCTAGTATTAAGGTTATAATAGACTCTTTAGGTGTTTATTATACTTATTAAATTATCTTTCTAAAGCTATATATATTATAGTTTACTATTATTAGAGGTATTCTGCCTTTTACTCTTATACTATATATTACTGCCTCTAAATAGCATATTATAGCCTCTCCTATATAGCTAAGTTAAGAGTACTAGTTACTATAGATACCCTTTCTTAGCTTTCTTCTTATTAAGGTAGTATAGATATTATATTACAGGGGGATTAGAATAATATTATTATAGAATACTACTTAAAGCTCCTTTAATATATACTTAAGAATATATTAATTATAGATATTAAGTACTTTAGCTATAAATATACTATCTTATTATTAAAGATAGTAGTTATTTAGTCTATTATTTTAGTAGATACCCTTCTTCTTTAAGTATCTATAGGATATAAAATTGCTTACTATAACACTATAGTAAATAGTATTAGAGAGGTATAGTGTTACTAAATAACCTTTAGATTTAATAATATTTACTATTATAGATCTATAACTTTTAATTAGTATTAGTTTAGATTCTATAAGGATAAAGTCTTTATTATAAGCACTATATAGAGTCTTAAAGCATTTAAGGTTATTTAGGATATAGATTATTAAGCCTAAATCTAAAAATACTAATTTAGATAACTTATAGATATAAGTTATAATAAATACTACCTTCTTAACTTCTATCTTTTCTCTATATTACTTTAAGAGTTATTAATTCTTTATAGAGATCTTTAAATAGTTAATCTTATCTACTAATTCTCCCTTATATTACTCCTTTATAAAGTTATTAACTATTTTACTTAAAGTCTAGTTATTAAGTGCCTTATTAATAAAAATATACTAATACTTTAATAGATAGTAAAGACCTATATATATCTAATACTTATTAACTTCCTTTTTATACTTATTTTATTAATTATTAAATCCTTTATTAAGTTATCTCTTATTTAACTTACTTTAAGGTTAAGGAGTCTTTACTAAGTAAATTAGAAAGTTAGTTATTATTAATCTAAAAGCTCTACCCTTTATAATATATAACTTTAAGGCTATAGTATTAACTATTTCTAGAACTTTACTTTATATACTTTTAATAAGATTATTAAGCTTTAGAGTTTTATTATTAACCTCCTTTTTATAGGTTAACTTATATATTATAGTTTATAAAGAGAGAGAGGTTTAGTAAGTAGTATAGATAAAGTTATTAAACCACTCTAACTTCTTATTACTCTTTACTATATTAACTACTCTTATTTTAGATATAACTAACTTATACTTATTAACTTACTTAGTAATAAACTTTTAAGTTATAATCTTTTCTTTATAAAGAACTTAAAGAACTTCTATATAAACTATTCTTACTATTTTTAGTTACTAAATATTATTAATTCTAGCTCTAGCCTTTAAATAAATAATAATATCTATAATAGAGTTTTAAGATATAAAGCAGGTTAATTAATACTTAGAGTTAACTATCTCTTAAATATAGTTTTTAAATTAAACTATAATCTTATATAAATCCTTAATATCCTTTATCTTATTCTTATATATTAATAGCTATATTATATATATATATTAATTTTATCTTATTAAGTTATTAAAGAACTATACTAGCTTAGATCCTATTAGTATTACTTATTCTAATTTTAGCTAAGCTATACTAAATACTAGGGTAGATAATCCTCCTATTTTAGTATTTTAGGTATTAACTACTAGGAAGTTAGCTTTCTCAAAGTAGTTCTAAAGCTTTAGCTTCTTTAGAATAGTATTTAGAATAGTATTAAGATCCTCCTTCTCTATATCTTCTAGGTTAATATACTTCTATAATTCTATTACTTAAAGTCTATACTAGGTTTAATCCCACTATAGGAGCTAATTAGCTAGACTATTAAGTATAGATAAGAAGCTAGAGGCTATAGTAATACTAGTAGTAGAGGGCTTACTATAAACTTATATTAGGATAGGATAAGTAGGACTTAGCAGTGTAATTTCTAAGAGAGCCCTCTTAGTATATAGGTCTGTTATAGAAGGACTATAGTAAAGGAGGGAGGAGGAGCATAGAGGAGAGGGGAACTTATAATTATTATTATTAATACCTTAATACTTAATTCTCAGGTTTTTCAGGAATTTCTCAGTGAGTTTATACTTATTTTTAGTAATCTCTTTTAATTAGATCTATAAATTACTTTATATATCTTTTAAGCCTATTTTTATTATTCTAGCTTATTTATAGGTAGAGTTATATTATTTGCTGTTCTTTCTAGCTCTTATAGTTCTAGCCTTTATTAATAGTATCTAGAGGTAGATTCTTTTACTCTTTTTAATAGCCTTTAAAGGCTTCTCAAAGAGTAGAGTGCCTTTATTATATCTATATATTTCTGCTATTAATATATATATATATATAACTAGTTTACTATAAATATAATAATATGCCTGAAAAATCTATAAATAATAAAGAATAATAATATAATTAATAGCTAATATAAAAAGATAGAGGAAGATATTTATAGGCCTATCTTAGTTTATAAGAATAGTAATAGCTATATATTCTCTTAGAATTAAAGTGGGAATAATAAAGACTCTAATATACTTCCTTTTATATGCTATTAGCAGGTTCTAGTAAATATACTTCCTTTTCTCCTCCTTTATATACTTTTAATACTACTATTATTTAACTTGTAAGTTATAGCTAGAGTAGCTAAGATAGCTATATTTAAGACTAATATAGTGATTAGTAGTCTTACTAAGCTAATAAGTATAATAAGATTAACTAGATTAGTAAATAAATACTAATAAACCCCTTACTAGTATAGCTTTAAGTGCTAAGAGTAAAGAATACTAATATTTAAGATATTCTAATATAGTAAAGCTATAAAGTCTTCTAAGATAAGAGTATTATTAGAGAGACCTTTTTATATTAAGTAATAAGACTTAAGGTAGATCTATAAAAGCCTAGAGTAATAAGATTAAGGTTAAGAGACCTTTTTATATTTATTTAGTTTATATTATTTTTCCTTTTTTATTATTTAAAGGAGTTATAATTACCTACTTTATCTTTCTATTTAGAAGATATTATAATAATAAATTTACTTTTCTGCTTAGAAAGCTTTATTACTTTAACTATATAATAATAAACCTGATATTTATAACCCTATAAGTATTATATCTTCTTCTTATTTAAATAACTTAGATACTAGATCCTCTTTTAATAAGGGAAAGTAGCCTGAGAAAAGGTTTATAGAAACTTTATTTAGTAAGATATAACTATAAGCTATAAAATAGCTAGCTTCTAAAAATAGTATAGATAGGTCTATAAATCTCTTTCTAGGAATAGGGGTATTATCTCCTAGTTCTTATTATTTATTTAAGGGGATATATACTAATTAAGATATTATAGTTCTAGCTAACCTTCTAATAAGACACTTTACTATAGCTGTAATAACTCCCTACTTAACTAGTATATCTAAGTTTATTAGAACTAATATCTTAGACTTTGTTATAAACTATAAGAGCTTTTCTAAGCTTTGCTATAAGACTAATAAGGATATAAAGAATAAGGTTTATATATATAGTTCTAGTAACTATTAAGATATAGTATAATCCTATATTAATAAGGCTAAGACCTAGAAGGAAGCTAAAGAGAAACTTCTTTACTAATTTAGATTTATAGACCTAAAGTATTAATAGAACCCTAATAAAGACCTTTAAAACCTAGTTATAGGCTTTTATATTAAGAATAATAACTCTTTATAGGTTATAGTATTAATTACTACTATTTACTAGCTTTAATAGAGGGCTATTCTATATAGAGATCTGGAACTTATAGATATTAAATTTATTTATATTATCTACTACTATTTTTTAGAGAGAATAATAAGAGCTATAGCTTAAAGTTTTAACTACTAACCTATTAAAGTTATTTTAAAGTAATAGGTTATAGTTAAAGATATTCTAATTAAATAGTTTACTACTTAGTAGAAACTTTAGTAACTATTAGGCCTTATTAAGTTTAAACTAATAACTATGCTTTAAGTTTCTATAAAGATAATTCTAATAAGATAGAGGGCTAAGGCTAAGAAATCTTCTATAGTGCAAACTATAAGCTTAATTATTAACTCTCTTATAGAGAACTTTAGGACTTTTAATATTAATAGAGCTAACTATAAGATAGATATTCTAAGCCTTATTAAGAGAGTTACTAGCTAAGGAGATAATATTTTTAACTTAAATACTATAGAAGCTACTAAATCTTATAAATAATAATCTTAGAATAATATATAGACTTAATATTAGTAATAGTAGTACTATTACCTATAAACTAGTTATAGTAATTATTAAAGTAGCTACTAATAATATTAAGAGTTTAGAAGAGGCAGAGAAAGAGGAGGCTATAGAGGCTTTTAGTAAGAGAAATTATAGTAATATATATCTTTTTAGGCTTTTAGATATTACTAGTTTTATAGAGTAGTAGCTTATATTATTATTAGCTGCGTTAAATATCTTAAAGCTAGCTAGAGGGGAATCTACTACTATATAGTACCTTTCTACTTTATTAGCACTTTTAATTCTAATATCTAAGTTAAAGTAGGTATTATTAATAAAAGCCATATAGCTAGGAGGATAGATAGCTAGATAATTTTAAGGTATATTTTTATTAATAAAGATAGCTTTATAAACTATATAGTAGCTGCTAGTAGAATAGTAGAGAAGTAGTAGCTAAAATTAATAGAAGAGATTATATAAGTTATTAGTTATAATAGACTATACTCTAAGTAATTTGTTAGCTTTATAGATTAAGGAAAGGATATAATATAGTTATATAACTTTATTAATATAATATTCTTTAGCTTTAAGTCTAGAAACTAGTATATTAATCTAGTTAAAGATATTGCTACTATAGAATAGGTAAAGGTGAGAAGCTATTACTTAGAACCTTATAATACTTATATTTAATAGACCTCCTAAATAGCAGACCTACTTATAGTCTGAGATTCTCTAATTTAAATTACCTAGTAAGTTACTAAACTTTCTAATAATAAAGAAGATACTAATAATATTATATTATAGGATATTCTAGAAGAGCTAGTTAAATAATAGGGATAAAAAGAGTAAAATAAGTCTTAGATTTAATATAGTAATTTGTAAACTAGCTATATACTTATACTAGAGCTATATAGTAAAAGAGTAAATAGAAAGATAGCTATTTTTAAAGCCTTTCTTTATTAGAACTAGCTAGACTAGAATAGAATAGTTTATAATACTACTAAAGTAATAATTAATAAGTATAAGAATAGATATAATTTAAAGGTATAAGAGGTTTTTATTCCTACTAATATTATACTTTTAGATTAATTTAATAAGATAGGAGCTAGTAATAAGAAGCTATAAGAGCAGATAGACTAATAGAATAATAATAAAAACTATTTTAAAGGTTAAGTAATTTTAGCTACTATTTCTATAATCTTATCTAAGAATTTATAAACTAAGTAAGTATAGTTTAACTGCTATATAATTAATCCTATCTTTAAAATAGATACTATAACTAAGAAATAGGATTCTATACTTCTTCTATTACTAAGATATATTACTATTTTAGACTTTATTATAATCTATTAGTAGATTATAATTATCTTTTATAGCTCTATAAATATGCTAATTAAGAGAATTATTAATAGTAGCTTAGTAATTAATCTTATTAGTAAAGGATATATTAGATATCTAGGCTTATAGAGTAATATAGTTAGAACTAATATAGAAATCTGTGGAATTACTAATAAGAAGTAGAGGATCTAATTTATAGGTATAATTATAGATAATATCTATATTAGAGGTAATATAATTTAAGATATTAGCTTTTTTATCTTTCTAGAAAATACCTATAATAAGGACTTAGTACTAGAAGCTTCTTTTATCTTAAAGACTAGAATAACCTTAGATTATATATAGAACTAGATTATTAGAGTTCTTTAGTCTGGAAATATTAAGATTAATATTCTATTATTATTCTATATAGGAGATTTAACTGCTTGCTTTTTGGAAATTATTACTAAGATAGATTACTTTATCTCTTTATAGTATTAATATGCTCTTATATCTTTTATAGAGGAGGGGAAATAGAGGCTACTACTAATAGATCTAATATAGTAGTAGGCTTAGAATTTATAAGAGATAATTAGTAAGTTAATAAAGTTAAAGATAAGAAAGAGTTAGATATAATACTAAATAGTATAAAGGTATATTAGAATATTAAAGTGATTTAGTAAGTATTTAAGAGCTTATATAACCTATTAGAGGAAGTTAAGTAATAGATAGAGCTAGATAAGGAAGTTATTGCTATTCTTAAAGAATTTAGATTAATTTTTAATAAAATCCTAGAAACTATAATCTAAGAAGAAGTTACTTCTAAGCTTAATAATATCTATAAAGTAATTATAAGTACTAGATATATTAAAGGATATAATAGTTATAGTATTAACTATTAGTATTATATTTATAGATCTAAGAAGAAAGTAGTAAAAAAGAGAATATCTAGGAGAAAGTATAAATTAGTATATTAGAAAGAAATTAAAGTTATTATAGCTATAAATATTATTTTTTCTTATTATTACTATATACCTATATAGATAATATCTATATTACTAATAGAAGATATTAATATACTATATAAGATAAAAGATAAGAAGATTTAATCTATTAATAATACTATATTAGATAGTTTAACTCTAGATAGTAACCTAGAATAAAAGCTAAAAGTATAAGTAAGAGTAGAAAAGAATATAAAGCTAGATCTTAATACTTTATTTACTAGCCTAATTATATTAAAGTTTTTAAGTATTAAGCTAGAAATAAGACTTATAAAGACCTAGCTAGAAGCTATTCTAAAAACTATTAATTATCTATAACTTAAAGAAAAGAAGCTTTTTATAGCTATTCTAATAGTAAGAGAGGAAGCTTTAGCCTAGAAATTTACTTATTATAGCTCTATTTACCCTTTTATTACTTTTTTATAGATAATATAGATAATTCTATATAAAGTATAGTAAGTAAAAGGAATTCTAATATTAAGAGAGTTAGAATAGAATATTATTATAATTTTAAAGGATAGACTAGAGAAGGGAATCCTAGAGCAGAGTTATATAGTATATTATAATCTATTCTTTCTTATATATAAGAAAGATAATAAGATAAGACTTATTAACTCTATAATAAAGATAAATATAGTTATAATTTAAGATATAGTGCTACTCCTCTTTATAGATAACTTTTTAGAGGATTTTACTATATATTAGTTATTATTCCTTTTAGACTTCTTCTTAGAATATAACTAAGTTTCCTTAAACCCTATAAGCAGGGACTTAACTATATTTATCTTATCTATTAAACTACTATATATATATACTTTGCTTTAAGAAGTAATAAATTTAGTTATATAATTTATAAGAGTTATAATTAGAATTTTATATAACCTTATACTTAATTATTATAAGGCCTTTTTTAATAATATTACTATTAAAGAACTAATTTTATGCTATAATAAAGAAGAGATTAAGTCTTATCTAGGGATTTATAGATTTATTTTAGAATATTTATAGAATATTAATAAGGTTTTAGTTAATTTAGAGCTAGCAGAATATATAGTAGTAGTAGTTAAGTTTTAATAGGTCTAGGAAGTAGTAATAATTATTAGCTATATTTATAGAACTAATAGATATTATCTAGAAGAAGCAAAGATAGTTAAGATCTATAAATAGGTTACTTATACTAACTTAATAGAGTTAAGAGCTTTTCTAGAAATTATAATATTTTATAGATTCTAGATAAAGGACTATTTAACTATTATAAAGCTACTTACTAATTTACTTAAAAAGGATATCTCTTTTTATTAGAAAGAGAAGTATAAGATAGTAATAGATATCTTAAAGTTAATACTTATTAAAGCTCTAATCTTTATTATCTTAGATTATAGTTCTAGAGGAGGAGATATATACTTTGCAGTTAATACTAGTAATATAGAATAGGGTGGAGTTTTAGACTAATTTATTAATAACTAATATATAGTTTCTTACTTTAAGAGTAGCACTTAGTTAGAACTAGAACTATTCTATAATACTAGAAAGAAGGAACTATATAGCGTTTTAAAAGCCTTAAAAAGGGTATATAATTACCTTTATAGAAGATACTTTATCCTAGAGATAGATACTTAGACTTTAGTTATATAGCTAAATAGAGCAGCTATAGATCTCCTAGAAGCTCTTATTATTTAATAGATTATATAGATTTAAATATTTAACTTTAAGGTATAATATATTTATAGTATATAGAATATAGTAGCAGATAGCCTCTTATAGAAACTCTAAGACCCTTTAAATATAATTAATAAAGAAGTAAAAGGAGAAATTAATTCTTAGATTAATTTATAGATCTTCTTTACTAATATTAAGGCTAGTTTCTTCTTTAATTAAGTATAATAATATAGTAATATATAATAAATAGAGGAGGTCTTTATAGGAGATATATAGGAAATTATTAGCAGCATAATAACTATTCTAGATACTCTTCTTAATAATTTACAGGCCTATTTAGTGTATTTTTGATAAATTACCTACTATTTAATAATATAAAGGTGCCTTTTAGGGATTTAACCTATTAGATATTATAATTTTAAAGTTAGAGCTCTAGACTACTATATTTAAAACTACCTGCTTTTTACTAGACTAATAAATTAGAAGCTAATACTAAAATAAATTATAGATAACTCTAAATAGAAAAAGAAGCTAATCACTAAAACCTATAAGAAAAGTAGTTATAGAGATAAGTAAGCTATAGTAAGGAGATTATCTAACTATTATATATAGAGTAATATATATTTAAAAGTTAAAAAGTCTCTAAGAAGTTATTCTAATTGCTAGAAGAGAAGGGCTTAATATATAGATAATATAAGGACCTATAATTTGCTAAAGAGATTACCCTTTATAAGGATTTTATTAGATATATAGAGAGTAGATAAGTAGTACTTTATAGAAGCTTAAAACCTGCTTACTAAATAGCTTAAAGTATACTAGCTTAGATAAGTAACTATAGCTAAGATTATAAAGTTTATTTAAAAGGAGATTATCTATTAATATAGGCTATATAGTGAAATTATTATTAATAGAGGTCTAGAAAATAAGAGTATTATTATTAAGTTTAATAAAAGGTATAGTATAAGGAGGAAAGTAATATTAGCTTATAACCTAAGAGCTAATAGGGTAATTAAGACTAGTTATTAGCCTATTACTTATTCTTTATTAATATAGATTAGAGGAACAAAGGATATTAACCCTTAACTATATTAATTTGCTATTCTATTTACAGACTAATTAAGTATTTATACTTTAACTAGCTTTAGCCCTTTTTATCTTTTATATAGATTTAAACCTATTATACCTATTAAGACTCTAATACTAACCTAGAGGGTTCTTAATTAGAATTTAGTAACTATATAAGAGGAGGAAGTTTAGATATATCTATAAGCCTTTCTATAACTTAATAAAGATAGAAAGCAAGCTAAAAAGATAATTAAAAGTTAATATAAGAAAACTATAAAATATAGTAATAATTAATATAAGCAAATAATAAGAAAAGAGAGGCTAGAAGTAGGCAATTTAGTCTTAGTATTTAATATTAAGAGATTAATTAATAAATCTTTAATTAAGAAGCTTAACTACTAATAGTAAAGCCCCTTTTATATCTTATTATATATCTCTAATACTCTATTATATTAACTAGTAATATTAGTAGGAGAAGAGATTATAGGTAGGATATTTAATAGAAATTAACTTTAGAAATTTATTTAAGTATCTAAAGAATATTAGAAACTAAGTAATATAGATATTTATAGATCTAATTTAGAGAGAAACCTAGTAAAAGTCTTTCTAGTATTAGAAAATAAAGAGTATAATAACTATATACTAGAAGAAGAAGATAAAGAACTAATAGTATCTAGAGAGATAATTAGAAATAAAGAGAAGAATATATTATAATTTATAATAAGATTAAGATAGTATCTAAGGAACTTAGAAATAGTAATTAAAGTATTAAAAGCTAAATAGTAACTAGTAGTGGAAATCCTATAAATATTAAAGAAGAAAAAGAGGAAGTATATTAAGATAGATAATTTAAAGAACTTATAATCTTTCTTTTATTCTTAAATACTTAGTTTAATAATTTATAGATCTATTTATACTTATTTATAGGGTCTTCTTTCCTTTATCTCTTATATTTTAAAAGTTGAAGATTTTAGAGATAATATTTCTAAACTTTAGAGATAAGGATAAGAGATAATATTAACTTATTAAAATATACTACTCTATTAATAACTATCTTTTAATATAATAGTAATCTATCTGCTAATAACTTTAATATTTATACTAAGTATAAGATATTAGAGATCTATAGCTTCTTAATAATAATACTAAAACTTTCTATAAATATAGCTATTACTAAACTAAATAAATAAGAGAACTAATAGTTTAAGAATAGATAGAAGAGAAGAAAAGAGAAGAGGGTATTAAAGTGTAGTTACTAACCTATAAAAAGGATATTAGTATCTAGATAACTAAGAGTATAGTAATAAAGCTATTAATACTAAAAGCAGCTATATAATACTATTACTAGTAAGAAGAAGAAGGATATTTATAAAGAAGATCTTATTAATTTTATACTTAGATAGGGTTTAAAGTATTTTTATTACTACTTAATAATATTTCTATTATTTCTTCCCTTTTCCTCTATTCTATAAAGATATATTTAGTTATTCTATTTTCTTTTCCTTAACTTATAATATAAAGCTTTAAGTAGTTAATAATCTCTATAAGGTTAAAGTTTAGAAGTAGCTCTAGTATAAAAGGGTGCTAAGAGTAAGTAAATCTAGCTTCTAGGTAATACTTTTAAGCCTATTAAGGATAAAGAGTGTTTTAAAGGATTAAAAAGTTAAATTTAGATATAGCTAATATAGTAATATTAGCTAGGATTTAGAATTATAGAATTATTATAATATTATTAAATTTTCTACTCTTTCTTACTTTATTATTATACTTAATTTTATATCTATAGTGCTTATAAATATTTAAATTATTATAAGAGTAACTCTCTTAGATTTTATAGAAGAAGTAGTTAGTATAAGGAGTGCTTAGTATAGAAATATATTTAAAATATAGTTTATAGATAAAAATACTAGTTATAGGGTTTCTTATAGTATAGGTATACTTCTTATAATAGATATAGAGTATTATATTATAACTATTTTAAGATTAGATAAATAAACTATAAGTAGCTGCTATATATTAAAAGACCTTTATCTACTATAAGCTAGAAAGGAAAGTAGTAGAGATATAAATAAAGACTTAATAGTAAAAGTTACTAGTTCTCTTAGTTATCTTAAATATTTAATTAAAGTCTTATTTACTAAGATAAACTTTCTAGAAGGTTAGTCTTATTATATTAGTAGTCTTATTAGAAAACACTTATAAGATAAAGGCTACTTTTAAATATTTATTACTAGAAATATTAAGTTAGAGCTAAATAAGGCTTATAGTAGTCTAAAAAGATAATAGATATTAGATAAGTAATAAGAAGTATAAGGAAAAGTAAGTTATTTAAAGTTAGTTATTAGAGTATTAGATAAAAAGAGATATATTATTCTATTTTATCTAAGATATAGAGATATTAGAACTAAGTATTTAGAGGGTAGCTTTTAGAGGAAGATAGTAAGAATAAAGCTAATTAGTGTTCTTAATATCTAATATAAGGAAGTTATAGTTAGCTATAATAAGAGAAGGTAATTTATAGATATAAGAAGAAGAATTTAGAGAAGTTAAGTTAAGATTAAGAGATAGAGAGGAAGATAACTATTAGAAAAAGAGAAGTTAATATTAGAAAATAGAAGAGGATATTTACCTAGTTTTATAATTAGATCTCTTACTTTAATAGCTACTAATAGCTACTATTTTCTTTATTCTTTTCTTATAAATAACTGCTCTAATTTACTATTAGATATATTATTAGATTTTTTATTTTAAGTTTACTTTACTTTTATTAGAGCTAAGAGAGCTAAGAGAGAAAGAAGTTAATTATTTCTTATATAGAATACTAATAAATTATAGGTATTTTAAAGTAATTAGTAGGTATAAGAAAGTATTATTAACCCTTCTAGTTTTCTAAATCTTCTCTTTTTTATCTATATTTATATATACTATCTAATTTATTCTCTTAGATAGGAGATATTTAATATTAATTACTATATTATAATATCTTTAGATTTTATAATTACTCTTATTTAATCTATTTATTTAGTTTATAAATTATTTGCTCTTTTCTCTTACTAGCTTTCTTTCTAAAAATATTATAATAAGAAAGATTATTTTTAATAATAGTAATATTCTAGATAACTATATTTAGGAGCTAAGGTTTTTAAAGCTTTCTGCTTTTAATATTAGATAACTAATAGATTTTATATCTAATAAACTAAGTAAGAGCTAATTTTAGATATAGAACTAGATTATTAGAGATATATTAGACTTTAAACTTATAGGAAAACTAAGATATTAGCTACTAATAATTAAATATAAGACTTTACCTCTATAATACTAAGATATAACTAGCTAGATATATCTCTTTAATTTACTAATAAAATATATACTTATTAAATGCTAGAGCAAAACTCTAGATATAGTATAGGAGTTATTTCCTCTTTTTAAACTATAGTATATTATTACTAGCCTATATAATACTATTAGAATATTAGAGACTAAGACTCTAATATGCTTTATAGATATTATAGTAATTATATATTACTTTATAAGATCTATTAAAACTAGATAACCTCTTTAGTATTATATAATTAGAGGTATAGAAGATAACTTTAATAATAGAAGTCTGAGAGATAGTATAACTATTTAGCTTAAAAAGGAAGCTCTAGATATATTATTTATCTATCTATAAGTATCTAAATTAAATAGAGTGGTCTTTTTAGGGCTGCTAATTAACTTATATAATAGATAAAACTAGTTTTATAATAATTAGTAATTAGAAAAGAGAGTAGAAAAAAGATTATAAACTCTAATATATATTATAACTAGAGTCTTATCTAGAGCCCTAGCTATTATAACTAAAGTCTTATTAAGATAACTATATCTAATTAACCTTTACTATGCTAAACCTCTATTATAGGCTTCTAGTCTATATCTAGTTAACTAGTTTAGATCCTTTATATAATCTAGAAGCCTAATACTACTAAAATAGCTTCTATAAGTAAGAAAAAGAATCTAGATTAACTAACTATTAGTAACTTTTATAAATAAAGAGCTATTTAAAAGATATTAGGTCTCTTTAAAGCTAGATAGAACTATTTAAAACTAGGTTTTTAAAGATAAAAAGAGGATATTAGAGCAGATAGTACTAAAAGTAATAAAAAACTAGTAAGATAAGTATATTTTATAATTTATAGACTTAAAGCCCTTCTTATCTAATAGAATAAGTCTTAATCTGCCTATATCTAAGAATATTTATTTATAGACCTAATCTACTAGTATATTTAATACTAAGGCTTTAAGAAGTAATAAAGGATTATTAGAGTATCTAACTATTTAGAATATAGTAATAAGAGATAAGATTAAGAAGTATAAAAGAGTGAATAATTAGTAGTAACTAATTAATTTATTAAAGTATTATAATTATTCTAGGTTTATAAAACTATTAATATTACTATATCTTATACCCTTTTTAGCAGGATAAGTTATCTTTAAATCCTATAATAACTTAGCGGTTTTTAACTATATAAGGCCTGCTAACTCTATACTAAATAATAATTAATCTGTTCTAGTAGTCTTTTAGTATATATAAAATAACTAGTAGTTAGCAGATTATCTGATAACTAGATATAGGTAAGAATTAGTTATTAATAGTATAGAGAAAATAGAATATCTTTCTAACCTCTATAATATATAAGGGATACTAATAAGATAAGAAAACTTAAATAACTTTAAAGTTATAAGCCTTTTTAGGCTTATAATTAGAGGGTTTCTGCTTTCTATCTATATTCTACCTTAAAAGCTATCTTAAATACCTAAAATAGAGATTATAGTAGATATAGTTAGTATAATAAGAGGAGGTATAAGTAACTTTTAGAATATTATAGCTACTTTCTTATTACTTAATTATAGTAATAGCTATTAGATAATAATTATTATAGACTAAGTAAATAGTAATTACTTTTACTAGAACTCTATATAGAATTTAAAAAGTAACTAATAATTTATAGATACTATAAATAATCTTAATAGATAGTACTATAAGATAGAAGCTCTAGTATATCTTAAAATAATCCTATTAACTAGTTATTATATAGTTAATTTAACCTAATAAAGAGATAGGTTTATATATAAACTTAGATATATTAAATAGGCTTAAGTATTTCTTTAAAAGGGTATCTTATTACTATAATTTAGCTATATAGCTAGAAGAGATAGAGAACTCTTTGCTAATATAGAAATCTTTTTAGTTAACTAATATATTTCTACTATTACTATAAAATTCTATAATATACCTATTAATATTAGCTTTACTCTATAAGATACTCTATATAGCTAATAAGACTTTAAGAAAAATCCTTTTTTTCCTATATAACCCTCTATACTTAAACCTAGTTAACTCTTACTTCTAGATAATAATATAGGGAACTTTAGGGATAATAATAAGCTTAGAATTCTCTCTCTAAGAGATTTACTAGGATTAGCTTTATCTAATATATTAGATAGTAAACTTAATTATCTAGAATACTAACTTTAAATATAAGTCCTTTAAATACTAGATTAAAGTATAAGTACTAAACCTTAACTATAAGTTATAATTATAGATATACTATCTTATTCTAAATATTCTAATATTTTAGATAAATATAACTATAATAGAAAAAACTATATCTAATAGAGAGTTAATTAATAGGAATAAATAGAGCAAAATACTTCTAAAAGATTATATTATTATAATTTCTTATATCTATTTTAGTAGGGAGAATAGTTTTAGCTATATTAGAGTTTAAAATAGGATAAGAAATATAATAAGAAAGAGGAGGTTATAAGGCTATTATTAAGGTATAGTTTATAATAGAAAATAATAGTACCTAATAGACCTTCTTAATAGTAAAATTACTTACTAAGAAGAAACTATTAAATAGATAGGTTTATAAATAGGATTTTATATATTTTTATATAAGTAGATTTATTTATCTATTAAAACTTTCCTTTATAATATTATAAAGAGTTTTAAGGGGATAATTAGAATAGGATAAGTGGGACTTAGTAGTGTAATTTCTAAGAGAGCTCTCTTAGTATATAGGTCTATTATAGAAGAACTATAGTAAAGGAGAGAGAAGGAGTATAGAGAAGAGGGAAACTTATAATTATTATTATTAACACCTTAATATTTAATTCTCAGGTTTTTTAGGAATTTCTTAGTAAGTTTATGCTTATTTTTAGTGATCTCTTTTAATTAGATCTGCAAATTACTTTATATATCTTTTAAGCCTATTTTTATTATTCTAGCCTGTTTATAGGTAGAGTTATATTATTTGCTGTTCTTTCTAGCCCTTATAGTTCTAGTCTTTATTAATATATTAATAATATAGAGGTAAATTTAATACTATAGATTTATCTAGATAGCTTTAATTAGTATTATATATAATATTTAGACTATTAAGTATTAAATTATATAGTATAGAATATAAAATAATAATATATTAAGTATATAGCTATTTAGAAATCTCTATATATAGATCTATATATTATTTATACCTAAAAGTAGCTAATATCTATATTATGCTATTATGCTATAGTTACTGCTGCTTTTATGCATACTTAGCGCGTTACTATATATACTAAGGGGTTAATTTAACACTACTATACTATTTATTATACTATCTATAAAGTAGTTAGAGATATCTAGAATAGTTAGCTCTATAACCTTACCTCTAAAACAGCTTTAGAATATACTATCTATATTTAGAATAGCAGTATATAGGTTAACACTATTCTATAGCTTAAAGCTAAATACCTTTATATATAGGAGGTTAATCTAGAGAATCTAGTTACTATATCTATATAGCTAAAAGGCAGTTATAGTAGTTATTATTTTATAATTAAGGTTCTAGAATAGTATTTATAGTATTATAGTATATATTAAACTATTAATTATTAAATTAGATATAATTATATATATATTTATAATACTATAGTATATATATTATTCTATATATTCACCCTTATTTTTTAGCCTGTTCTAACCCCTTTTTCCTATACATACTCCAGTTACAGTTAGCATAGCTAGGTGTAAGGGAATAAGGATTAGGTGTATGCATATGGATATGCAATTAGCAAAAGGTTAGCTAGTGGGCAGCTACTACTAATATCTTAGGAAAAACTCTGAGCATAATAGACTTAGAACGTTAAGTAATAGTCTAATATAGTAATAGACACCTATATTTAGTATTCTAGCCCTTTCTAGTTAAGGCTTATAGCTATACTCTTATAATTCTATTACTTCTATCTTAATTTGAGAGACTAGTACTAGTTAGAATATCTAAAACAAATAAGTAATAGTATACTAACTAATTAGTAGTAGAGTTTAACTATAAAGAACTTCAGGTTAGCTATATAAAATATAATTAATAGGGCCTTAGCTAATATAATACTAGTTACTTACTAAGTTCTAAGATATAAGGGAATTTATATAGATATTATAAGGAGGAGCTAGATAAACCTAGAGAAGATATCCTAGAGGAAGTAACTATCTAAGAATATCCTAGATCTTAGATATTACCCTATATATATATAGTAATAGGTAGCTAATATAGCACCCTGTTATATACTCTATATAAAAATAGTATCTTAGATACTCTAATCTAGACTATAATATTTATATAGAGGTAATAGGAGAACCTTATAGAATAGATATAGCTATAATAGTAGCACTATAAAGAGCAAATAACTGCCCTTCTATAGCAGCTTACTAACTATATAGTAGTTAGAAACCTATAATAGAATTAGAATAAACCCCCTATATATAACTGCTATACTATAACTAAAAACTTTATAGTAGACTAGATTAGTAACTAGATCTAGGTAATTAAGGATAGAAACTAACTATATACTAGCAGTATACTAGAGTAGCAGGTCTAATAGTTACTTATAAAAATAAATTTAACTCTATAAACCTAGTAGAGATACTATAAGACTAGGTTAGAAGGGGATCTTATATAGACTAACTTCATAGTATTTGCTTACTAATAGTATATTAACTCAAAGCTTTAGGAGCAGAGATACTATAAGAAGCTAGATATAATATATTAGAAGGAGATATAGTCTCTAATATAATTCTTTACTAAGTGGTTAGTAATATACTAGAACCTAGATATACTAGACCTAGAAGATAGTAAGGCTAAGGCTTATACTCTATACTTCTAGTTAGCCCCTTTTCTATAAAGAGAGCTAGAGTAATAGAAAGTTAAGATTAAGAGGCTTAGAGATATAGCTATAGAAGCAGAGCAGCTATAAGAGATATATTAGTAATATAGCAGTAACCTACTATATAGTAAAAGCAGAAAGTAATATATTAAGGAAGAGTATATACTAAAGAGGCTACTTCTAGCTAGAACTAGCTAAAAGGCTCTATAGCAGAGATCTAGCTATAAGAGTGCTTAGAGAGACTAGAGCCTAATATCTTACTAACCTGCTACTAGTAGCTTATAGAGTATAGCTCTAAATAAGTCTATATTTAACCCTAGTATAAAGCTTATTATATCTAGAGATATAGTATATTTTAAGTATAATAAGAAGGGATACTATAGGTAGAAATACCTAGAAAATAAGGCAGGTATAAATAAGATACTAGTAGTACTCTAATCCTATACTAATAAGGTTAAAGTTAATATAATTTAAATAACTAAGAAGGTTAAGAAACTTAACTTATTAGAAAATAAGTAGGCTAGGAGTTACTACTAGTAACCCTTATACCTATCTTAGAACTAAACACTCTTTCTAGAAGAGATACTATAAAGGGATGGGTAATTATTCTCTAAAACCTTACTAAAGAGGAGGTAGTTATTAATATAGACTTATATTTCTAAGTTAACGTTATTAGCAGCTAACTTATTAAGTTACTATAGCTATAACTTATAGTAGTAAAGGCTCCTATCTTAGAAGGGTTTAATAGGTCTGCTATATCTAGCTAAAATATATACTAGCTAACCTTCTTCTTACTTAACTTAAAGGGATAGCTAAGAAAGATATAGTAACTATTTACTAAGGCTTCCCAGCTAGAAGGAACTAGTAACCTCCTTCTATTCTAGCTTTTTATAGAAAAGGAGAGTATTATTATTAATACTAAAATAAATATCTAGAAGTATAAGCGCTTTAGTATTACTAAACTATTAGTATTTATATAAGAAATTATTAAGAATAGCTAGAAGGCGTTTATTATATATATTTTAGAAAATATTTTACTATATAAAATACTCTTAAAAGTGTTAGGTAAAGATAATCCTGCTAAAAAAGAGGTTAAACTACTACTAGAGCTACTTAGTAAATAGGAGATATTTAATAAGCAGATAGTAAAGGAATATCTAATACTAGAGAGCATAGAGCATATAATTAACCTAGTTAAAGGGAAGAAACCCCTCTATAGGCTAATCTACCTATTAAATAAGCAGTAACTTAAGGAGCTTTAGTAATATATTGCTAATAACTAAGTAATAGGCTAGATCTAACCCTTAACTAGTAAGGTGGATATACCTATTTAATTTATTCTAAAAAAGGATAGCACTTTATATCTCTATATAGATTATTAAAACCTAAATAAGGTAATAATAAAAAACTAATATCTGCTCCCTCTTATTAGTAAGTTATTAGATAGGCTTTAGGGAGCAAAGTAGATCTTAAAGATTAACCTTTAAGATATATATTACTATATCTATATTAAGCTAGAGAACTGCTAGAAGATAGTATTTAAAATAAGATATAAGCATTTTAAGTATATAGTTATACTATTTAGCCTAATAAATACCCTAGTAACCTGCTAGATATATATTTACTAAGCACTTACTAAGCTATTAAATACTTACTATATAGTATATATAGATAATATTATAGTATACTCTGAGATAAGGAACTAGTATACTTAGAACCTTTACTAAGTGCTCTATAAGCTTTACTAATAGGCACTCTATACTAAGCTTAGTAAATATAGCTTCTACTAATAGAGGGTAGAATTCCTAGATTATATTATTATATCTAAGAGTATCTTAATAGATAAAACCTATATCTAAGTAGTTACTAAATAGAAGCTGCTAAAGATATACTAGAAGGTCTAGGTTTTTCTCAAATTCTATAACTTTTATTATAAGTTTATTATAGAATATTTAAGTATAGTAGCTCTAATAACTACTTTTCTAAAAGGTAGTAAGAATAGTAAAAAGAGAGGTAACTTTAACTAGCTAAAAGAGGCTTAATAAGTATTTAAGAGATTTTAGCTTATCTTCTACTTAGTAACTATTCTCTAATACTAGAACCTAACCTATAAGATAAAAGTTAAGATAGATACTTCTATTAAGGCTATTACTAGTATTTTATCTTAGAATATTAATAGTTAGTAGTAACTAGTTACCTATTACTTATAGAAGCTTAGTAATATAGAGCAGTAATAGGGTATAGACTAGTAGAAGCTTCTAGCTATTATAGAAAGTCTAGACTACTAGACTTACTACTTATAGAAAATATTAAAGAAATTTCTAGTTCTTATAGATTACTAGGTACTTAAGGGTATTATTAGTATATTAGTATAGAACCTTTAGGGAAAGCTTACTAGATAGGTATATAAGCTCTTAGTATTTAACTTTAACCTAGAGTATAGATTAGAAGTTATAAACCTAGCTAATAGCCTGTCTAGGAGGCTAAACTATATAGAGAGAGAGGTGAAATATAATAATATCCTCCTAATCCTAGTAAGAAAGCTAGGGCTTATTACTAACCTACTAGTAAACCTTTAATAAAAGATTATTATATTAGAAGGCAGTATAGAGACTATAAAAGCCTTTATTAATATAGTATAAGCAAATAAAGCATACCTCTTCTAAATAGAAATAGATAGCTCTAGGAGCAGAGATATCTTAGTTTCTAGTTAGTATAGCCCTCTAAGATATATTAATATTCCTATTACTATAGCAGCTATAATAACCTAATACTAAAGTATAAGAGGTAATATAGAGAATACTTAGTAAGGGGTTATTAACTAAAAGAACTTATCTAGAGCTGGAGTTACTATAGTATAATAGCATATTCTATATTAGGTTATAAGAGAGCTTATAGTAGGCAAAACAGTATATAGCTAATAACCCTCTAAGGTAATAGAAAGGATTATCTGCAAACTGCAAGCTAATAACTTATATTACTAGATATAATTAGAGAGGGTATATAGACTAGCTAGTAACTATAGGGGTTATATAGTTAATAATAAGGGAATATTATTCTATAAGAAAAGGTTAGAAATCCTAGAGAAAGGGTTACTAAGACTTAAGATTCTTTACTAATACTATAATAACTATAGAGTAGGTTATATAGAGATAAATAAGACCACTAAGTTAATCTTAAAGAAGTTCTATTAGCTAAACCTAGCTACTAATATATATAACTATATTATAAGTTATAATATATACTAAGAGAACTATATTCCTAGATATAAGCTTTATAGAAAGTTATAGTTACTACCTCTACTAGTATATCTATTCTAAGAGATTAGCTTAGACTTTATTACTAGATTACTAATAAGCTATTAGTATAAAGGTAGCAAATATAACACTATATTAGTTATAGTATATAGAATAACTAAGTTTACTATATTTATCCTAACTACTAAGCAGCTAACTACTACTAAGCTAGTATAGATTATCTATAAACAGGTAGAATATTATTTTAGCACTCCAGAGAGCATTATTAGTAACTAAGATAAACTCCTTATAAGCTAATTTTAGAAAGAGTTTATATAAGAGAGAGCTATTAAGTGCTACCTCTCTATAATATACTACCCCTAAACTAATAGGCAGTTTAAAAGAACCTATTAGATATTAGAGAAGTATCTATAAGCCTATACTAGTAAGTTACTATATAAATAGGCAGTATAGTTACTAGAAGCCAAGTTTATATATAATAATAGTTACTATAGCACTACTAGTATCTTACTATTAGAGGCTTTATATAGCTACTACTTATACTATATAGAGTATACTATCCTAGCAGACAGGGTTATAGTATAGGATATATAGAAGCAGATTAAGCATATTATAAGACTCTATATAAGGGTATAGGAATAGTAGCTAAAAGTAATAGTAATATAAGCTAAGTATTATAATATAAGGTATAAAAAGTAAGCCTACTATCAGAAATAAGTTATTAGACTATTAATAAAGAACTTCTAGTTTAAGAATAGAAAATTAGCACTAAGGTTTATTAAAGTATCTATTACTAAGATAGTTAGAATATAGGCTTATAGAGTCTATCTACCAGAATAATACTAGAAAATATATAATATTTTCTTAGTTACCCTGCTAGAGCTATAGAATAATTACTAAGAGGATAGTAAGAGCTTACCTATATATCTAGAGCTTAAAAATAAGCTAGAAGAATAGAAGGTAGAGGAGATTATTATATAGCAAGGAGATAGTAATAATATATAGTACTTAGTTAAGTAGATAGAATAGCTTATAAAGTATAATATATAGAAACTTATAGAGAACCTAATAAATATATAGAAAGCTATTTAGAAGTTTAATAAGTAGTCTAGAAAAGCCTATAGGAAATAGGATAACTAGCTATATAGACTTTAGTAATAGGTTACTAAAGGTTAGGCATATAAAAAGGCAAAAATAAAACTAAGTTTAAGAAAGCAAAACTTTTAATTTATAAGCAGCAAACTACTACTAACTATATAGTAAAAAAAGAGGGTATTATTTTATAGAAAAATAGGAAAAGATAGCTAATAATCTACTATAGCTAACTACTAGCTACTATAACTATAACTATAACTATAACTATAACTATAACTACTATAAATACTATAACTACTATTTAGTAAAGGCTTAGAGCCTCTAGTAGATTTACCACTATAAGTAGTAATACTACTAGGAGAAGGAGTATAGCTAATACCACTACTATTAGTATCACTACTACCTATATTACTACTACTACTAGTATTACTATCACTACTACTACTATTATTATCACTACTAATAGGCTAACCACCTACTATCTAAGACTTATTATTAGACTTATCAGAGACCTTAATAGCTAGCTTCTTCTTTACTAAGCTCTTACTACTCTCTAAGCTATACTTCTTAGTTAGAGTATAGAGAAAAGAGGTATATAAGACTAGATAGATACTAATAATAGTAATAAAGTAAGTAAGAATATTATTTACTATAAAAGCAGTAAGACCCTCCTAGAGCTTATTATAAAAGACAGGGAACTTATTAATATTATACTTATATAGGATCTTAGAGATAGGCTTTATTAAAAGATTATTAAGTAGTTAGTTAATCTTATCAGAGAGATATATAGCTAGAGTATTATTATAGATATAGAGTAGCTAAGCAGTATTTAGTTACTAGAGAATATTAATACTATTATAAAGAGTGCTAACCTAAATTATTATTAATAGCAAATATTTAGTAAAGAGAAAGTAATAATAATTATACTTAGACTATAATATTAAGAGAAAGATACTTATAAATAGAAGAGAGCTTCTATAACTATAGCTGCTCTATATTTTAGAAGCTAGTAGTAGTAATAGAGTTATAAATAAGCTTACTAACCTGCTTCTAGGCTGCTAAGCAGTTAGTAAGTAATTATAGAAGTTAGAAATAATAATAAGGAGTGAGAAAGCTCTCCTACTCCTAGAGCTTAATCTAGTAGAATATATTCTAAGTAGTCTAAGTAGTATCCTAGAGCTCTTAAAGGACCTAAAAAGAGATTAGAATATAATAAATAGTTAGTAATAAATTAGTAAACTTATAGCTAAACACTTTTTCTTATTAAAGTTATAGGGCAGGCACTTCTATATATAGTTACTATATATATAATAAAGGTTAAAAATATTAAGATATATCTTAGAGAGGTAGCTAAAACAGAAATAGCTACTATTAGTATTACTAGTTAGATTACTAAAAAGGTTTTCAGGCTTATAGAGGAACTTTATAAAAACTATATCTATATAAGTAATATAAAATATTATAGCAATTTATTAGCAAATAGATAGAAATAAAGATAAGAAGGAAAAGAAGATAGAAAAGAAAGAAATAGACAGAGATATAATAATTAAGGCAAATAATTAGTAAACTAGCAGTAAAAGAGAGCTACTAGTTAAGAGGAGAAAAAAGAAAAAAATATAGCTAAGAAAAGAAATTTCTAAGATTAGAGATCTTAGAAGAAGAAACCCTTTTATACTTAAGGGGTTACCTAGTAACAGAATATAATAATTATAATAGATATATACTACTAACCTGTTATCTAATAATTAGTAACTAATTAGAAAAATTAACCTAATAGGTATATATAAATAATAGTAATAATTAGTAATAAAAATATATTACTTACTATAGTTACCTCTATCTAGCAAAGAAAGAAATAAAAGTTATATAATATAATAGCTATTATAACTTAAATATTATATAGCCTAACTTATACTAACTAATTAGCCACTAAGTAACAAAGACCACTAAAGAGCTATAAGCTCTATATAATACTTTAGAAACTAAGGCTTTAGAGAGGGGGGTAATTATAAGGGAATAAGAATTAGATATATATATATAGATATATAATTAGTAAAAGGTCAGCTAGCAGGCAGCTGCTACTAATACCTTAGGAAAAACTCTAAGCATAACAGACTTAGAACATTAAGTAATAGTCTAATATAGTAACAGACACCTATATTTAGTATTCTAGCCCTTCCTGGTTAAGGCCTATAGCTATACTCTTACACCAGGCCGCTTTAGGCCTGTGCGCGGAGCCGGACTAATATTACACCCAACTCGCACTGCGCGTTCCAGACCCTATAATCTGACACTTACTTTAGGCTAAGCTTAAAAGAAAAAGCACTATTAATATCCTAATAGTAAGCTAAGATTACTATAAAAGATAGCTATAAACTAACTTACTTTAGCTAAAGCTCTTTATAAAATTAGAATCTACTAGAAATTAACTAATCTTATTATCTCTAAGCTCTCCTTTTAGTAGGTTTACTAAGAAATCTATAATAATATTAGCTATAGTAGTAATATTTACTAAGTAAAGTTAGCTATTAAAGCTTTCTAAAAGTCTTTAAAGAGTTTTCTTTTTAGTATTTTTAAAAGTAATTATCTCCCTCTCTAATTTATTTATTTATTAAACTAATTAGTTTAGTAATTAATCTTATTACTATTTATACTAAATATATTACTATTATACCTAAAAACCTTAACTTAGTTAAAGCTATTCTAAGAGCTAATAAGCTTTATAATAATAGGTAGTTTAAAATATAAGGGTAAAAAGAGATATTAAAGTATAATAAAATAGTAATAGAATTTTAGCTATTTATAATATATCTATAAATTAGCCTAATTACTATAAAAGATATCTATAATCTCTAATAAAAATATAAATTACTTATAGATATAATTACCTATAAGCTACCTAAACCTATAGATATAGTATTTACACTATACCTATAGGCTTAATTACCTAAACCCACTTAACCTATAGATACCTATAGATATTACCTGCTACCTATAGATACTATCTATAACTACCTACCTATTTTATAGGTACCCATGGGTACCCGCGGGCCGGGTAATTGCCAACCCTAGGAACCCGCCACTGCTGTGTCACAAGGCTTGCTGACCACCACTCTGGCCAGCAGCGATGAGGCTACTCTCCTCGCCTCTAAGGGGATGGTTGCTTCAAGAATACAGGGCTCAGTGTCTTGTCTCATCGGATAGGCACCATGTAGGTTGTCGGGGTTGGGCATTTTACACCCATCAGCCAGCCTAGAGATACGTCCACCTACACGAGAGTAATAGCGCACTCCTTGCCTGGCCTTCGATATCATCTAAGCTATGAGAAACAAGGCCAATAACACCAAGGTTTCGAAGCTATTAGTGTCTTTGCAACGCAATCTGGCAGCCCAAGAGGCTTAAGATCGAATAAATCCACGACCGAGTATGACATTAACGAACAGACTCGGTCGCACCGGCCCTGTCAGCTTCTGATAGGGAAAGTCGTTATGGTAAGCCCGCGTTCTTAGGCATGCCATAGTCCAGCACTTGCCCAAGCACGACTGATGCAGAGTCAATCCCCTCATGCCAGTAATCCCGGGTTGCTTTCTCGTCTTAATGTCGGCGTTCGTTTGTCCGCTCCGGGACGTCCCGTGATGGTACTCGCGGCTTTAAATAAACCATCTGAATCCAAAAATCGTAAGGCTACATCAGTCGCATTGGCTTGTATCGCCAAAAGTACCTGCTGGACAGGAGTCCTCACTCCGAACTCGAAGCGGGCAAACGAGAATCTCAAACGGGAAAGCGAAACGCCAAGAACAGGACAAGCGGAAAGTTGCCAGGCGCAGAGGGTTGGAGTTTGGTACATTACGGTGCCTTGCTTCAGACTTTAGCCAACCCCGCAAACCCCGCAAGTTTCCAAACCATTTAAGGACGAGAAGGGATCGAGGGGAACCCGGAGGGACTGGACGACGGCTCTGACTCGGTAAGAGAGGTTGGGTATTGGGGGATTGAGAATGCCTTGGTTGGAAAGTAAATCATACGATTGCATTTGAGAAGTAACCCTTTCGGTGACATCGGGACAAACCGCGATGTTGGAACGATCCGATGTGCCTGAGTGTGGGGAAGCAAAGCCTCTGTGTGTTTGCTGGAGAATGGAACATGGTTGCAGGTTGAACGAGCTCTTCCGTACATTATGCGAGCTGCGTAGCGACTTCAGACGAGGAACCCAATGGGCTTGTGTTTTGGCAAGCAAGGGAGTCCTTTGGACAGTAAAGTTGCAAATTGCAGTACCGTCGCGGCTGCCCCGTCAGCGACATAGATCTCTCGTTCGGACGTCGTTCTCGTGGTTGAACAACGGGAAGAAGCGGTTGCGTCCTGTGATCTGGAGCGGAGCCGCGGTGCGATGCGGACTAGGAAATGTCGCAGACCGCCGCGGCAAGAAGGATCGTGTTGCTTGTGCTGCCGGTGCTACCGAGCGCTCATCGGTCACCACCTCGTAGGCCAAGTAGCGTCCAAGACTAGGCGTTGACGGAGCAAAGGGAGCGGGCGGATCACTGGCATTTGACAAGCTGGACCAACGGGACCTAGAGGGCATCCGACCAACCATCCATCTCGACGGACATGCATGCAGCTGCAACCTTACCAGTTTGCTGCACAGCTGTGCCGCTGCGTTCTCCTGTTGTCATGGTTCAAGATCTGCGCTGTTCCGGCGAGCCTTACTCAGGCTAGCCAATGGGGCAAGAGATGATTCAGAGGCCTGGGAGATATCAGATCATGGTTGACGACAGGGAGCAGGCTTGTTGGTGACAGTAGTGACAAAGGAAAAGAAAGCGGATATTGGGGAGTCAAACTGTCAGACTAGATGAAGGTCGGATCGAGTGACACAAGCCCAGAAAGACAAATCTAAGAATCCGGGGAATGGCGCATGGCGAGTCATAATGTTGCATTTGTCTTGATCTTGATCTCGTTCTTGGTCTACACTAAGCAGAGTTAGTTATCAGGTCACTCACCTGGTCCCAGAAAGAACCTCGGATAAGGATAAGGATGAGATAAGCAGCTCGTGAGAGTGGATACGGACGAAGGAAAACCCCGCGACCGAGGCCGTCTTGTCCATTCCAGAAGCCGAATCTTTGGGCGGGCAAGGTAAGGTACGTACCGGATACGCTAAGCAACGTGACCACGACTCGACCTATGGCGACCTGGTCATTACTCACTGTGGAGCCTTTGCCCGTGCACACTGGGGCCCCCCACCCAATCATCGAGGCTTCCGGGATTGACCGACTGCCAAATGCGCTGGGAAAGAACGTTGCAACCACTCCTCCCATCTTCGACGTCAGGATTCTTTCACCCACACAAAAACCACAAACGTTTTCTTGCCCTGTGCCGTCGGTACGGACACCTTACCGCGCAGCTCGCCAACCCGGATCTTCGCGGGGTATACCAACACCGAAGACGCACCGCAGGCACACTTATCCCATCCATCCCGCCCGCATCATCCCGCACTGCACTTTTGCACTCCCACTCTTTCTTCCCCAAACGCCTTTCTGCGGCCTGCCAACTCTCTGCCGTCGTTCACTCGCTTCCACGCTCCTCCACGATCGAAATCCCGCCTACCGGATCAAGACACTGACTGCCTCTCACCTCCGCCATATATCACCGACGACAGCGACACATCCCCGAGTCGACAGAACCTGCGGCTGAACGTACAACAAGCGACGCCGAAAGCAAACGACGGCACCCCGCGGCTTGTTCTTTTCCTTTCCCTCGTGCGAAACCGTCTTGGACGCCCTGCCCCCAGGACGAACCCGGCTCGGGCACGGATGACAGCATAAACCCCAGCAACCCGGACGACCATTACACTCCCTGGCGACAGAGAGAGAATAGGGGTCCCCCGATCGAGGGTTTTGATTTATCCTTTGGACACCGGAATCCTCCCCGTTCGCGCCCTTACGTCAAAATACAATAACGGTCCTCGTGCCCCTCTCCTCATTTTACACGTCGAAAAAAATCTCGCGGCGCTCGAACGCACGCACGGAGAGTCGGGTTCAACTACCACGCTGCTCACCTCCCATCATCCACATCTCCTCTGGGCGAGGACACAACACGCCACGATGCCCTCCCAACGCCCCTTCTTCCTATCCACCTTCTTCTCCTCTTTCCGTCAATCCACAGCGCTGTCCGCGCAGCAACCGAACAAGCATTCCACCCAGACGTCATCTTCGTCATCGTACGCGACACAGTCCGCTTCAACCCCGCGGGCAATCTCCTCGAACGCGGCGACGTCATCAAATACCGGGGTCTCCAACGGCCCCGCCAACTCAGCATCACGCTCGACATCCGGCGTGGTAAACCAGTACCCGCTACATTCACCGCGTGGAGGCATCCCGATTCCCGGCAGCAGCTCGAACAGGCGACGCGGCAGTGACAGCAGCAGCGAGGGGTTTCGCGACGTGCTAGGTGCCGATAAGTGGTACATCGGCGGGCGGACTGCCGGTGGCGAGGAAAAGTTCTTCAAGCTTGGTGTCGTGCGGAGGGTGCGCAGTAACGATGGCTTGAGTCTGGATCGACTGAGCTTATAGAACCATGACGAAGACGACGATGAAGACAACAGGCCGAAAAACAAAAGAATGACCAGACATGACAAGGGAATATGACTTTGGGTAAATAGGCGGACATGAGGCATGAGCATTATCAAACAAACAAACCTGACCAAAGTCGGTACATGAAATCCACGAGGATTCAGGGGAACCCCAAATGGCGTTTAGGAATGGTAGAAAGTTTCTTGTCCCTTTTTTCTTTTTTGCTTTTCTCTTCCGCAAACTGATGGAATCCTACAAAGGGTTAGAGCACATATCAGAGTGCAACTTTATTGCGCAAAAGAAAAGCATGAGGTTGAGCAAGATCAACTGAGCAGATCTACAATACATTTTCCTGCCTCGCCATCACCCGATCGTGCCTATCTGTAACTGTACAAGTGTAATGGGAGATTTGAAAGTTAGGTTTACCACATGAACCGCTGCATCCGACCTCCATCTAGGACCCTGCCGTTCTCGTCTCTCCATACATATGGCTTAGTTATGAAGATGTACATCGTCGCCAAGTTGACCGAGATGAACCACAGCGTCTCGAGAATCAGCCTCACGTCGAACTTCTTCCCGAACCTGAACAACGACCCTACACCTGGCACAGCCTCTAGCTTGGCCAGGGTTGGGGGCGTCAACCCGTGTGCGTGGACCTTCCACGCCGGAATCAAGATACGCCAAAAGACCCAGGGCAGGATGAAGTAACGCGGCTCGACGAGAGGCGCCGTCATCAGGGAAAGTGTGGTGGCGAGGAGCAGCAGGATGGCGGTTGACGAGGAGGTAGGCTCCGTGCTGTTGGTCGTCGGTTCATCGAGTTTAATGAGGGCGTAGGGGTGATATTTCGCGGCATCAACACCATCCTTCCCTTCCTCGGTCGTTGCAAATTCGTCTCGGAGAGGTTCCGTGGCAGGTGGTTTCTCTGCGCGGACGCGCTGACTTCCCGCACTGAAAGGACTATTCTCAAACGGCCCGGGGCGGAACTGGGTATACCGCCCCGAACAGTCTTGGGTGTGGTCCGAGAGAAGCCCGCCTTGGCCGCAACCGCTCAGCGCGTCCCAGCAGAGCCAGCGGGCAATGGTGTAGGGGATGACGAGGTAGTAGCGGAACAGGCCCGGTCGTCGGATGGTGTAGCGGAAGACGTAGAACATGTAGTGTCTGTTGTCTGCGAGGGTGAAAGGGTGGATGATGGTATTGAACTTGACGACGGCGAGGGCGGAGGCTATGAGAAAGGGGGTGAGGACTAGCTGATAGAGTTTGCTTCCGATGAGCGTCAGGAGAATGTTGTAGACTTGAGATGTCTGAGGAGAGTTCTTCGAGGAGCTGTTTGGCTTCGATGGTTTCAGGGGCTTGCTCTGCGCTTCTTTCGAAGGGCTTGATAATGCGGTCTTGCTGGGACCTGCCTTGCTTGAGGGTGCAGACGAGGTCTTGCTCTTCTGGAAAATGGCGCTGAACAAGCCTCGAAGGAAGCGCAGAGCAGAAATTGCTGAAGGCAGGAAGAGCGGGAAGGAGAAGAAGGCGAACATGGGCCAAATGTAAAGCATTTGGGCGAGATGAATCGTGGCGATGTGGTTGGATTTATCGCCTGAAAGATGTCAGTGACAATCTCAAACGCTTTGCTAATAGCATTTAACGTACCTAACACAACACCGCCGTTCCAGACTACAAAGCCGGCGAAGAGACCCATGATAGTGATATGCGGCCACACCTTGCCCAGGACACGAATGGGATTCGCAATGGCGGCGACACCGATGCTGAGAGCAGAGAAAAACAGGTCTGTCTCGTTAGTCGAGGCGCGCAAGAAGGAAGCCGGGAATACGAACCGTCAGGCCAAGCGGTGTTCATAGAAGGGTCATGGATGTCTCCCAAAGAGTATCTCCAGGCATAGTACTTTACGCAATCGGCCAGGGAGCCGAAGTCTGGCTTGTTAGCATTAGCAGGACGCAGGGTCTTGACGGCTGACACCGCTTCGAGGCCGCCCATGTACACGACGACCCAGAACACATTTGTCTGCCTCATGAACAAAGCGACTACACCGAAAACAATCGTGAGCACATTGCTCTTCAAAGAGCTTCGCTCCTCGCGTACGCGGTGTAGATGGTGATAGTAAGCCACCAAAACTGATAACGTTGAGACAACGTCCGTATAGTAAAGACCCGAAAAGAAGAACAAGACTGGAAAAAGTGCGATGTTCCAGCCCAGGTGGACTGAGTGGAAGGACAGGACCACTGGCGGTGCCGGGGACTTGGCGTCGGTGCGACGGGTCTCGATCAAGTGGCGGCAGTGGGTGGTCAGTATACCAAGGCCGATGATGGCGATGATGTTGACGCCTCGCAGGTCCAAGACGGAGCACTCTGGTCTCAGCATCGCGGAGAGATAGTACTTCGACAGGATGTATCTGAGCATGTTAGATACACTTGTGTGGTTACTGCTGGGCAAACGACTTACAGCCCGGGAGGTGTTGTGATCTTGTCGTCCCACTCCGTCCACCTGCCCTGACAGAATCTCTGAGCTTGAGGGATGTGGAAAACCTCATCCTACTTTCATGTTAGCGACGACTATCTCATTTGCGAGTAACTTGGACTGACTAAGTAGGGCTCTTCCACATGGGCCATGACATTGCTGCACCATGCCCATCCGACGATGAAAATGATGCTGTACGAGGTATGCATCAACCCATCATAGAGCTTGTTTGTCTTGGGACCCGATGGTTTCGGACTCGGTAGTCTCGGCGTTATGAGCCATAATAGCGAGTAAAGAATTATGATGGAGAGGAGGTTGAGTCCGTCGACGTAAGCGTCAATGGCCTTCATCTTTGCTGTAAGACGCTCCGACGCCGCGATTGCGCTAATAGGACTGGGTTTTGAGGTAAAGGAGTGGTCACCCAGACGGCATCTGAAGAATGATTGCCGTTAAGGAGATAGAAAAAAAAAAGAACAATAGAGACTCAGGGACTCCCTGCCCCCTTACTGGCCGGAATTTGGCGTGGAAGTGGAAGCTCCCTGAGTGTGAGAGCGAAAGGAAGTGAACAGTTCGCCAATCGCCATTATTGGGGGAATTACGCGTCTTCACACTGTATCTACACGGTACAACTCAAAGCCCACCAAGGCAGGAGAGCGGCCAATGCACACCAGTGACATTCAGAGTCCGCTTGAATACAGGAGACCTGGAACAACTAAGCCCGACTAATTTTCTAAATAATAGATCTTCTAAATAATAGAAAGACGAAAGTCGTTTGGATCAAGTACAAGTCAAACAGGCTAAGGGTTTAAAAAAAGGTGAAATTCAAGGGTCTATTGAATCTTTTATACAGTCCCCGAAGGGTAAACGCCCCATGATCTCACAACTCCTTCACGCAATGCTTTCCCTGGTTCTGTATCGAAAAGCACATGTCTATACAAGATGCGTTTAGAAGGGCTATCGGTGGCAATCAGCTTTCTGTCCTCAAATACCAAATCGGAGGAGACTCACGTTGTCAGCGGGGTTGACCTCCTTGATGAAGTTCTGGCCCAAGATAGGAATCTTCTGTACGGGCATCAACAAACACATCCTACGGATATAACTCGATGCTTGATCGGGCTTACCTGGAGGATGTCCCTCTGTATTCTGGGGATACCGGATGTGTAGAAGAGGGCAGCAATACCAGCAGCGGCGCCGAAGCCACCAGCGCGCATGCCGCTGTGACCGACTATCAGCATACATTTCTCCCATTTCCCGTATGCCAAAGTCTGAGCCGCGCTTGATGCCCCGTGCCCATCTCATCATCCTCCATTGGTACTGACTGCGGCTCTACAGACGAACGAGACTGACACCTGGCCTTCTCGATGCCGATTCTACAAAGTCCAGGGAGCTATTTAGGGTTTGCAAGGCTACTCACAGCTTGACGACCTGGCTAACGGTCCATCCACCAATGTTGGGGACGGTGTTGTACCTGAGTCCATCCGGTCAGTCTACGGTGCAGCGTGAGAAGATTGGGGATCCGGGCGTCGGCTGGCTCAATCACGATATACAAGGTTCGAGATCGATCGAGCGAGGGGGCTTCGGATCGCAGTGGTGTCGAGGACGTACTTGGGACCGAACTTGCTGCGGTAGGTAGGGTACAGAGTACCGACACGGGCCTGGGTGAAGAAGTGGTTAGCGAATTGTTCGCACCCATTTCGTTGCCGCAGAGTGCGGTACGCGGTTCGACGGTTGGCCAGCACTTACGGGAGAAGGCATCTTGAACGTGGGTGTCGTGCGAACGAACTGTGAGATCCAATTGCAGATGCAAGAGGGAGTCGTGAAGAATGATGCCGTTGCGCGAGATTCTTAGCGGGAAAAGCCGGATTTCGATTGCGCCTCAGGCGAGCGTGGACTGGCCGAGCGAGTTCCAGCCAATCGGGAGCCGTTCGCGGTAGGACCCACATTAGGCCGACCTGGATCGACTCAGCCTTGTACGTACAAGCAACGATCTAATTCTTCTCACCTGCACAGCTCAACAACCCCCGGGACTTAGGAGCTGCCCGCGAATATGGACAAGGTTATTGACGCGCGCTTCGAGCGTGTTGAGAAGGCACTGGCTGTTCTCATCGAGTCTGTCTCCAAGTACCATCCCCACGCGAAGCAGGCACACGAACTCCACGAAGCCGACAATGATCTCGCGAGGGGCCTAGACGAGGGTAAGGTCTTTCTTCTACGAAACCGACCGCGAGCAAAGACTGACGTGTAATTGCAGTCGAAGCCCATCAGAACAATTATCTCCATCTTCAGCAGCTCCGCGCGACCACCGCTTCTCTCGACTCTCAGATCCGAGAGACCCTGTCGAGTCTCGCGACGACTCGCAAGGACATCACAACCACCCAAATCACACTCTACCCAGACGGCCGCAAATACCCTGTCAAGTACGACGAGCTCCTCAACTATGCGCGCCGCATCAGCAAGACCACGCTTCCACCCACAGCCGTCACGAACGGCATACCGACGGCCGGCACCACGCCCGCGCCTGACCCGAACGCGAGCATGACGACCGTCAACACCCCTGGCGCGAACGGCATGCAAAGCCAACCCGTAAGCGCCGCTCCGACCCCGAGTCAAACCCAAACCCCAGATCCATCCGGCGCGATCAACGGCGGCGGTGCCAGCTCAGGCGACCTCGCCGCGACGCAGCAGACCGCAGTAAGCGGCGCGACGTCCCTGCCAGATGGCCTGCGCAACCACCTCGATCCCCACTTCAACGCGAGCTTCATTCCCTGGCCGAACGAGTTCCAAATTCGCAGCGGCGCGATGGCAGTGTTCCAGGACCTAGAGGATAAGGGTATTGACCCGCGCGGCTATGATCCCCAGCAGATCGCCGAGGCGAAGCGGAAGGAAGAGGAGGAGCGCAAGGCTCGCGAGGAGCAGGAGCGTCTTGAGCTGGAGAGAAAACACCGCGAGTACCAGGAGAAAATGGAGAAGATTCGTCGTGAGCAGGAGGCGTACAGACGCGACAGTATGGCCGTTGGCGGCGCAGGTGCTTCGTCTGCTGGGAAGAGCAAGCAGTTCCAGTTCACGAGTATCATGGATGACGACGATGACGATGAATAGTCAGTCATGCGGCTTCGTTCATGGGACGGTGCATCTGGCGATAAAGCAGTATCTAATGGCATATGGCTCCGAATTTAAGACAGGGAAGCATCCTATTTTCATCTACCCATCATCCGTCTAGACATTTACTAAAAAGTAAGAACCTTGAACCCATGGCCAAGCGCGCTTATGTCGCACGACGCGCTGCTCGTCAACACCAATGCAGCGCTTAGCGAGTATTCGTACAGTAAGATCATACAAGGGCATGATTCAGTCGTGACATGCCAACGCTCCAATGTAATGCCGTTTAATCAACCTTGATGGAGGCGTAAATCTTCCTGACGAACCACCAGCTGGCAAAGTAACCGATTGATCCTAGAATGGGTTAGCTGAATGTTCGAGACAGGCGACCAATTGGAACAGCTTACCAGTGAGAATAAAGAAGAGGAAGGAAATCAAAGCGCTGTAGCCAACATACAGAACTGTTCCAGACAGATTGCTCAAATTCAACTTGGTGATGAGGTACAAGAGGCAGTTAGCGAAGATGTAGCCGCCGCTCATGCCGGCAGCGAGGAATGAGCGCCACTGCCAGTTGTAGTTCTCAGCACAAAGGAGGAAGTAAACCATGAGAATGGTGACCGCAGCGGTGGTGACAATCATGAGGCCGTAGGAGAGGAAGAGGAAGCCGAACATGTAGTAAATACGGCTGAACCAAACGGAGCTCATGATGAAGTACAGCTCGACAAAGATTGCACCGAACGGCAGAAGACCAACGATCAGCATGCTGGGGATTGGCCTCAGATATGTCGTGACGGGCGGAATTTGTCGGGGGATCTGGTTGGTACGAACAGGAGGCTCGATGACAGGGCCGCGGAAACCCATCCATGATCCAGCGAAGGAGAGTGGCACAGAAAGGATGAACCAGATAGCAACGATAACAAGCATTGTGGTGAACGGCACGGCACCGGAGGACTGCTTGGCCCAGAGGAACAAGTCCAGGACGAAGAACGCGCCGAAGACGATGCTGGGAACCAAGATCGGGGTGAGTGCAATGTTCATCTTCCACTTCTCGCCCTGCATCGACTTATATGTTCTCGCGGAGACGTAGCCGCCGACGAAGCCCAGGATGGTGTAGAGCAGGAGAATGATGGTGCCCAAAGAACCGCGGTTGGAAGGTGACAGGAAGCCGAGGAGAGCGAAGCAAATGGTGAAGCCTGTCATGACGAACAACTGAACACCGTTTCCAAGGAGCACAGACAGAAGCAGAGGGTGGGACGGGTTACGGAAGACATCGCCGTGGACAAGCTTCCAGCCCGAATCCTCCTGCACCCCGTCTTCCATGACTGATGTGCCTGACAGATCATCCAAGCTGATCTGATCCAGACGGTTGTACCGGGCGATGTCCCTCTTCAGAGCCCTAACCAAGATTGACATGACAGTGAGGATGAGGATAACGACGATGATAGCAGTGTCGATAAGCCAGAACCAATGGATCTTGGGGTCGAAAACGTGCAGGTACTTGTCCCACCGGGTTGCCCAAGCGGTCTTCGACTCCTTCCAGTATACGGAGTAGGAGAACTTGACCTCCTTCTCGCCGCTATCTTCGTTGAAAAAGATGGGCTCCATCTGGTTGTTGCAGTCGAGGAGATTGGGGTAGGCTCTGGAGCTCGGCTCGACAACGACACCAACGACGCGCAGTTGATCTTGGTTGCCATTGACTGGGTGATACTCGATGTTGATGTCGTAGTGGTTGTTGAAAATGATGTTGCCTTGCTCGTCAGCGCCGCCCATCAGGAAGCCAGGGTTGTAGAAGGACGTGTTCGTGAAATCGTCGTAAATCTCTTGCCCTGCCGGCAAGCCGTCCACGAGCCAGTTCAAGCTGTAGCCCTGCTCGATACGGCGCCTGACGAATCCGACTGCGGCCGGAGGGTATTTTTGAACGCAGAGAGGCTTGCAAACCTCGTCATTCTTCATGCGCAACTCAAACGGCGAGGTCATGATGCGATCTCCGAAAAGGATGCTACCAAGACTTTCGGACACATATTCGGGGGCCGGTGATGGCTCGCAGAACTTGAAGCCCGGGTGGTAGTAGTCGTATGATACTATTGAATGCAATCGCGAGTCGGAAGGAGCAGCGACGGGTTTAATGCTGTTGACATAGAGGGGGACGATGTCGCCCTTCTTGTAGGAGGTTGGCGCAACACCGGGGAGGTAGAACGCGGAAGCGAGCTGTGGGATCGCCAGCAGCGAGGCCACGAGCGCCGAGGACGGCGCCATGTCGCGAATTTGCATCTTATCAAGATGCTAGAGCTCTATCGACTGTAAATACTTAGTCTCAGCGCTTTGCGACGGAGTTGCGGTGCTCAAAAAGGACAGTAGCGGGAAACGTGAAACTGATGGATGGGAATAGCTCCATAGATCGCGATTACGTACCCTTGAACCTATCTGTACGCGAGGCGGCTTACAGCCGGTGGATCGTCCGGGGTTGTTCAGGTCCAGGAGAGGGCCGCTCAAGTTCACTCAGGAAATTCTCAGAGCACGCGCGGTCGTGGTTGTTCGAAGCAAATAGCTTCCAGGTGGACAGATGGCCAATTGCCTTTGTAGTGTCAGGTCTGAGAGCTGCGCATCTCATTCACCAGGAGCTCCTGCTGCCTCGAACAACTGTCCCAAATTCGGCTTAGTCACCCAGTCCGAGCTCCCTGTCGGAACATTATCACCCCGTAGTCCCGTCCGCGCGGCGCAGGGGAGGGGAAACATGGATGGACTCACGGTGGGGTCCGACGGTCGGGGTCCACACACCCGCAGTTCCGGGTCCCGCACCTGCAGATCGGTTTTGTGGTTGCGAAGAAAAATTTCCTGGGTCGCGGTCTCAACTCGCTGCGACCTCAAAAATCTTCACTCAACATAGCCTTTCTCGGCAGGTCAACCATGGCCGCACCAAGCACCTTGCCAGCTCTGCTGGACTCTCTAACCCAGTCATTGACAACTTCACTGGACGCAGCACCAAAGGCTTCGATTGCACCTCCCCAGAACGGCATTTCTCTACTCGACGTCAAGAATGAGCTGCTTCTGTCCTATCTGCAAAATCTCGTCTTCTTGATTTTGCTAAAGCTGCGCAACGCCAAGAAGCAGTCCAGCCACAATGGCAATGGTAACGAGACAACAGATGCGGTCGTCAAGAAACTGGTGGAACTGAGACTTTACTTGGAGAAAGGTGTCCGCCCACTCGAGGACAAGTTGCGCTACCAGATCGAGAAGATCCTGCGTGCGGCAGACGATGCCGAGAGAAATGCCCAGGCACTCAAGGCCGCCAAGGGCGCCGACAGCGACGACGATTCCGACTCCGCCTCGGACGGTGAATCCGGCAGCGACGAGGAATCGGAGGATGAGGAATTGAAGGCGTCGGCGCTACAGGCCCGACCGGATGCCTTCGTGCGCCCCAAGGCAGTTGCTGCTGCTGCAAAGAGTGCGGAGAAGGATGGAGTCTACCGACCGCCGAGAATCGCACCCACTGTCATGCCCTCCGAGAGGCGCGAGAAGACCGACCGCCGCCCGCACAAGTCCGCTGTGATGGACGAATTCATCGAGACCGAAATGTCGACTGCCCCTCTTGCGGAGCCCAGTATCGGTACCACCATCGTTTCTGGCGGTCGCAGGATGAAGACGACAGCAGAGCGCAAGGAGGAAGACGAGCGCCGGGAATACGAAGAAACCAACTTCGTTCGTCTCGCCCCCAAGAGCAAGAAGGACAAGGCAAAGGAGGCACAGAAGACTGGCCGCAGCGGCCGCATGCAATTCGGTGGCGAGGAATGGAGGGACCTGGGCGAGGGCGTCGACCGCATCAACAGACTTACCGCGCGCAAGAGCGGCGGCGGTACCCGCGACCTGCTCGACAAGAGCCGCAAGCGCGGCAGAGACACCACCGACGGGCCGAGAGGCAGCGGAAGCCAGGGCGCCGAGATGGGCGAGCGGTTCCAGAAGCGCGTCAAGGTGTTGGAGGCGGGCAGACGCGACAGAGGCAAGCGGTAGATGGACAGAGATACCCAGAGAAGTGCGCCGAACAGTACTCAACCAACATAATGGAGTTTTGCCGAGGTTTCCAAGCCTCAACTTAGAGATGTCATCCGTGTTTGTGTTGATTTGTGTGTGGTACTGGTTCCTTGAGGCAAGGAAAATCACGTCTTGGCGCTGATCTGGTGAGGCGGATAACAGCGGAAGCAATCCGATCAGCCAATGCCGAAGAAGAAGAAAACGCCCAAAAATCACGATCCAATCTGGGCCTAGATTACCCCAACAATCTGGAGACCAGTGCCTGTTCCAGTTGCAGCTAGGAAAACGTGTCGGACTATGCGCCAAAGCCCTGGCACCAGGAACCGTTCGGCCTTGATTTTTCCCATCTTTCCCAAGTGATGACATTGTCATTTCTAGGTAGATTTAAGTGAGTGGTTTTTCAATGGCTGGACCACCTACCTATACAGCGATCAATGCCCCCCGCCAGCTGACATCTCACCCCCTGGTATCACTTCGAGACAGTGAGCAGGGCCGGGCTAACCCCGTATTCACATGCTTCCTTCCATCCACGGCGGCGTTTCAATGGGCTCCTCAAAACCCCCCCTTAGCGTTCTTGGTGACGTCAACCCGCCATAACCAGTGGGCCTGTTCGCCGGCCGTCTCATGCCAGGGAGGTGCCCAGAGCTCCCAGAGCTCCATGTTTCGTTGAGCTTGGGGTTTTCCTCTTTTAATTCCTCAACTGGTTGCACAGAGTTCGATACCATCAATATTCTTCTATCTACGCATCGTTTTTCTCTCAATTGGAAAGCGTCTCTGGCTGTGCCACACCTATCGTCACCAAATATCCCAGGCTTGAGGCTCAGCTGCCACGATGCCGTCTGAATCTCGCGTAGAGAATCCCCTCTTCCATCCCTTCCTTTTTATCTTCCAGGTGTTCCAATGGTTCGCTGATAAGATCTTCTCTCCGACCCCTCCCGAACCGAGCAGGCGTTTGAGCCGCCCCAAGGTTGCAGTCATTGGAGCTGGTATCACCGGTGTTACCTCTGCAGCGCATTGTATCGGTCATGGCTTCGACGTCGTCATCTTCGAGGCTGGTGGGCGCGAGAATTTGGGGGGCATCTGGAGTGTAAGAGTCCGCGCCGCAGACTGACAATGCCCAAGTCTAACGATCAAGACAGAAAGTCAACAACTCCTCGAGTCTTCAGATTCACTCCATGATGTTCCGCTTTCATCCGTCCGTAAAGTGGGAGCGCGGCTATCCCGACAGGCAACAGATCCTCAGCCAGGTCAAGCAGGTCTGGGAGAAGTACGGCCTAGAAACCCGGACCAAGTTCAATACCCCCGTCGACAAGGTCTATCAAGACGAAAAGGGTCGATGGGTAGTCAACAACACTGCCAATGGTCACTTTGAGGGTGTCATCGCCGCCGTCGGAACCTGTGGAGAGCCGAAGATGCCGCAAATCCCTGGCATGGAAAGCTTCAAGGGCCAGGTGTACCACTCCAGCCAGCTTACCGGGTAGGACATCAAGATCCCGCTTGTCACGGGCCGGACTAACATCGCTACAGGAAGAACGCCAAGGGAAAGAAAATGGTTGTTATTGGTGGTGGCGCCAGCGCTGTTGAAGCCCTCGAGTTTGCCGTGGATGAAGAAGCTGCAAAGACGTCGATCTTGTCTCGCAGCGACAAGTGGATCATTCCTCGTAACCCCTTGGTGAACATGCTGCTTGCCATGAACATCTTCGGTCAGGAGACTCGGTTCTCTTGGATCCCCGAGACCCTGCTCCGAAAGTTCTTCTACCGCGATTTGGCCGAGATTGCTCCATACAGCAAGGGCATCTACATGGACACTCCGATGGTCAACAGCCATGTCATGGAAACGATCCGATCTGGTCAGGCTGAGTGGATTCGCTGCGACATCGAAGGCTTCACCGCCGACGGTGTCATCATCAATAGGCGTGCTCAGGGTGTCCCCAAGGGCGGTCCTGGCAGGAGAGATTTTGTCCCTGCCGATATCATCGTAATGGCCACTGGATATAAGCGTCCTTCGCTTGACTTCCTACCCGACGACTGCTTCACCGAACCATACAGCCCGCCCAACTGGTACATTCAGACTTTCCCGCCAACTCACCCATCCATCTCCGCAATCAACTGGTAAGCATCAAAATGGAAACGTCAACTGGGCAAGACAGCTAATATGTGCAGCACCTACGTCGCCGCCATCGGGACCGTTGGAAACTGGCACATTGGTATCTATACCAGAATCCTTCTCATGTTCCTCATCGACCCCTTGACAAGACCTCACCCCTTCTGGATGAAGTCCTGGATCGAGATGACGAAGCTTCTGAAGTACTTCTCCCCTACCGGTGCCTTCGACTTCTTCACCTACCTCGAACTTCTGTGGTGGTTTGTCTTCAGCGTCACCTTCAACCCTTTCCGATGGAAGTGGGCGTTCTTCGTCTTCTTCGGCTTGGGCTTCATGCTTCCGAAGCGGGTGGTCGAGGTGGAGGCTCGCATCCGAAATGGCATGGGCTTCCAAGAAGAAGTTGGGCGTGACACTGGTCGCAGCATTTAAGAAAACACGACGAGTATCCAAAGGAGGAAATATTGTTCGGAATGCTCGGCATGATACGGAAAATGTTGTGAGACTCAGCTCCGATTTGCGGCGTTCGTATGCGTAAGTGTCAATTCGGTTCCGCAATGCTGGATTGCGATCCTGTATAACAATCATGTGCCGCCAGTCTTGTAGAAGAATGAGAAAAGCAACGATATCATTCCCCGCCACACAGAAAGTGAGAGACATCAAATAGCGTCTGCCTGTGGCTTATCCATCACACCGGGGGCGGCCACGCCGAGGCATTCCAAACGTTTTGGAGGTGTGATCAGCACGCGGTTCTTCTTCTGTCATAGACGCATTCGTCACGTCCCATTTGGGGGGTTGCCAAGCACACAACATCAAACTAGCACTCGCCTTTGTGGCGTCTCGCGTCAAAATCGATTGAGCTTGCTCGTATGTTCGGGTTTCACCCCGGCCCTGTATCAACGTCCCCGGACCTGAGTGGGGTTAGTGCCGGTCTCCCAGCAGCCGTTGTCTTAAGCGCCGGTTTCCCTCTTACAGTGACTGGCGCTTGAAGAATACTACCATCCTCGGTCTGGTCTGGTAAGTAGCAACTTCCGATATCCCTGATTCCCTCCCATCTCCAAATGATCTGCCATGGTCTTACTGCTTCGCGGTCTTCGGCCAGCAGAGGCGAAGAGATAATCAATCCCCCATCTTCGTTGCTACGGTGTCTACGGCCGAGCTAGTAGACGGGTTCAAACGGCCATGACGGTTACTCATATACGTCCGTTTGCAGTTGCGGGGAAATCAAACAGTTAGGGTCATATGGTTGCTTCTGGTGTTTGATTCGACTACAGCTTTACGGGAACAGTGCTCGAGACAAGGCTTTGGATAATCAACAAAAAAAGCATCCACGAATGTGGTTACGGGCGAGCATTCTGGTGAGTATGGTCCGGTTACACGGATTGCCGGGGCCGTACTCGACCTAAGACATGTTTAAGACTATCACACCAACCAAAACGTCTCGCGACGAAGCTCGACATTCCCAGAACCCCTCTTTACTCCGAGACCGTATCAACAACATATTAGTCACTGGCCGTCTGAATGAGCTTCGAACGAACCCTTGCGATATTTCGCATACTCATCATGCCATTCTCAGACGCGGCCGAAGATCGACAGCACGCGCAAACGGACTTCTGGTACCCACATGTCGGCTCAAAGCTGAGGGAAAGACAGTCAAGTGTCTTAAACAACAACAAGGTCGATCATGATCGGACACGCCCATGTCATCGATGTTTTGCTCATTGATACCTCAACAGCTTGAGCTGCTCGTAGATACTGACAAAACGGCCGAGGCCGATCATCGCAACTCTTGCTGATCGTCGTTACTTAAAAGGCAGCTCGTGTTCCCTGATGTAATCTTGATGGAACTACCTACTCAAGCTTCCTGACAATGCTAGGATTCCGCAAAAACCCATTGAGTGAGTGAACCGCCAACGCCTCTTATTAATATCAGTTTTGCTCCCTTCTTGGACACCTACTAAAATCTCTTCCGTCTCACAGGCCGAAGGAAGAAGTCAACTTCCTCGGACCATTCGTACGCATCAGACAGGTCTATTGACGACGTGGTTACAACCTCAGAATCCAGGATGTCAGTCATGGCGACCCCCAGCCAGACTTCGCTCAATAAGCACACTATCAAGGAGGAAACCAGGGTCGTTGGCGGTCAGAGCAGCGACTCTGCCTCTGTTTCCAGCCATGAGGCCAATATAAACGGTCCCTCATCCCAGACTCGAACACAGTCCTCTTCGGCGGTTCGGACCATCTCGTCTTCCAACGTGAGGACCGTGTCCTCCTCCCAGATTCAGACTCAGTCATCGTTCCCATGGACGCGGGTCACTGAGGTGGCTCAGTTCGTGAAGAACAAAATTTTCCGCGAGCTCGAGGATGTTCCCAAGTCTCACTTCGACAAGGTCGACCTCGAAGTATATCTCGAGTATATCGGCGATGAGCGCCTTATTAACATGCCCTCCAAGGGCAGTCAATGGGATCGCGTTTTGAAAGAAGCAGAGTTCTTTGGTATCCAGTTGGATGAGTTCGCTAGCAACCTCAGGCAGGTTGTCCCTGATTGGCAGAAGGTCCGGAACACTGCACTGGCGAGTTGCTATCTGTTGCTCGAGGTAATTCATCTACCCTCTTCCTCGCAGGCTTTGCTGATTGATTATTTACAGCTCGGTTGTGACCAAGGTGAGGCTCTCGAGCCAACGTTCAATGCCTTCGACGAGCTGGGTCTCCTGTTGGCCCACACCATCAGATTGCATGACATGTTCTCTGCGAGCGATGAGATCAAGTCCGACCTCAGCCGCGTCTTTTCCAGCCTCGTCCACCTGGTGGGAGACGTCGCCGTTTTTTACAGGCAACGCATCAGCCGAATGTACAGTGGCTCAGTCACGATTGACTTCGATGCCGAGTTCGGGTCTCAGATTTCAGAGATATGGTCCTTGAAGGAGCATCTGTTCAACCACATGTGGGCTTACAAGCTCCGCAACAAGCAGCAGTCTCTTGACATTGCTACCTTGCGCCAGCACCTGCTCCCCTCCAAGGAATCTGTAAAGTCTTTCGTGTACGGTCGAGTCGCCGACCGCAAGCTGCGCGTCGATGGTACCTGCGAGTGGATCCAACACGACCTGCACGATTTCCTTGGCAGCGAGGACGACATATTCACAATCACTGGCAACGAGGGTTGCGGCAAGAGCATGCTCGCATCCTGGATGAGGTCGCGACTTGAACGGCCCATCAACCGGACCCAGTTTGAGACCATCTCATACACCTTTTGTAAGTATCTTAGCCATCCATGACACGTTCAGAGCTGACCAGCTGCACCCAGCTAGCGATATACCCGAGGAATCTTCACCCATTGGGCTTCTCAAGAGCTTGCTCTCCCAGCTGCTCGAGATCAACGTCGGTGACGCCGATCTGTTCGACAGACTTGCCGTCATCTTCGACCGCTCACCTCCAGGTGAAAACAGCCACAAGCTTGAGACTGATCTCTGGGAGTCTCTCGAGTTGAGTCTGGCTGCAATCAACAAGAAGACGAACTTGGTCCTGATCATTGATGGCCTCGACGAGATCAACGGCGGAACCCAGAAGGCGAGCGACTTGCACAAGCGTCTTCACGCGGCTCTCAAGAAGCACTCCAACATCCAGGCTGTCACTTTCTCTCGTCCCATCTCCCACCTTGGCGGCAGCGGCTGCAAGCACCTTGTGGTTACTCCGGACCATATCCGCGATGACATTGAGCTGTTCCTGGCGAACAGACTCAGACGCAATGCTGCCTTCTACTCGGATAACGACCAATCCAAACGCAACTTAATCTGCCAGCTTGCCGACCAGGCCAAGGGCTCTTTCCTGTTTGCCTACTTGTCCATCCAGCTTTTCTCAACAGACCTGGGCTTTAACACTTTCAGAGATACTGTTTCTCACTGCAAGTCCGACGTCAAGGCTGTCATAGGAGAGTTGATGAAGAAGGTCAACTTGAAGGAACAATACGGCGAGAGCAAGACGTACAACTTGTTCATCTTCATGATTGCTGCTCAGCGCCCTCTGACTACTGGCGAGATGACTGACCTCATGGGCGTTTCAATCTCAAATCGATCCGTCTCTCCATCGGCCGACATCTGGGACCCTATCAACAAGACACAAGGTCTCGTCGTTGTCCACCGCGGCACATTGAGATTCAAGCACTCCGTCGTGAGGAAGTATGTGCACAGCCTCTGCGGAAACACCCTCATGAGCGTCAAAGACGCTCATCGCCATCTGACCATGGCTCTGATGCTTTTCGCCAAGATGAAATTTGCCCATTCCTACGAGCCGTCTCTTGAGTGGCTTTCCGACGAAGTTGTTCGTGACTGCTTCCACTCTCACCATATCGTTCGTTACATGATGCAGCACTGGGTCTCGCACTTCCGGGCGTCATCGCTTCACGACCAAAAGGGCAAGCTTGCCCTCACCGCCGAGTTCAAGGAGGTCTTCCCTGCGAGCACCTTCTTCTCGCTGCTAGAGTGGTCATACTGGCAGACTCACTTCTCGCTCAAAGACATCATCGAGATGCATGACTTGAGCCTTCGCATTCGTTCGAGCTGCTTCGGAGAGAAGCATCGCTCCTACCTTCAGAACCTCATCATCCTAGGGAGCCTTCACAGGCGCACGAAGAATCAAACTTGCGCCGCCGAGTTCTTCTATAAGGCTTCTCGTGTTGGTCAGGTGGTACTCTACAAGTTCAGCCCTCTGGTGATCTCCTGCACCAACTTGTTCCTTACTTGCACCGAGAAGATCACCATCACTACACGGACCACCACTGTCACCTACCGCGAGGAGATGATCAGATACATGATTGAGATGCACAAGGGCAAGAGTGGCAAGAGCAGTGACGAAGTCATTAGGTGGTACAAGACACTCGCCCAGTTGTACGTTGACATCCAGGAAGAGGACACGGCGATGGAGCTGTATCAGGAGCTCCAGGCCATCGTAACTCTTCGCTGGGGTAAGGGTTCCAAGCACGAATGCGAGTTCACGAAAGAGGTATCCGGCATGCTTGTTGATATTCGGGCAAGAAGCAACAACCAGAAGTTCATCACCCGCCACACTGGCATCCTCATCGACGCCATCGAGGAGCTGGACTACAGAGATATTAGCCGAGTCCAGATTATCTTAGATCTCGCCCGCGCTTACGAGTCCGAGGGAAGGTTTCTCATGACCGAGAGACTCTACGTCAGTCTTTGGCGTTCGATCTTGGAGGTCTGCCGAGAAAAGGGGACGACCGAGTTCCAAACTGCGAAGCTCAGCGTCGCCATCGAGTACATCCACTTCCTTCAGCGGATCAAGCGCCGCGAGGAGGCTTGCAACATCCTGGTCTGCTTGTGGGCCGAGTACGAAAGCCAGTCGTTCGAGTCCGAGGTCATGGCCATTCGCTTCAAGGAGCTCGCCATTATCGCCAAGTCTTTCGGCATAATTAACGTCTCGATGTCCATGCTGAATAGAGTATGGGGCTATTTCAAGTCGAAGAAGACGATCGAGCACGAGGAAGCTCTCTCCACTGTTACCATCATGACTGAAGTCGTGGAGATCACTGAGACTAGCGTCGAGACAAAAGCCACTACCACTGTTGTCGAAACTGTCACCAAAGAAGTCTGGGAGACGACGTACAATCGCTGTAAGGGCGGAAAGGTCAGCAAGGGCTTCCTCAGCTCCTCCGTTGCCTTGGTCAACCTCTACCTGAGACAGGCGAACTGGGCTGAGGCCGAGGTCGTCATTCGCAAGTCTCTGGAGGTCTCTTGGAAGGGTGTTTTGGCTACCGATGCCAAGTTGACCATCGAAGGCGAGTTCGTTTCAGAACGTATCTCCATTGCCAGACGTCTTGCGCTCTGTTATCACAAGCAGAGGCAGTTCGACAGGGCTGAGGAAATCTACCTCCGCATTTTCAACGCATGCTTCCACTCCCTGAAGGTTGAAGATCACTGTCTTCTTGAGTCTGCTGTCGGCCTCGTCGAGTTTTATGAAGAGTATCACCGCCACGAGAAGGTCATCGACATCTACAACAGGCTGCTTTCGCACTACCGCAAGCACCTCAAAAAGGACCACCAACTTACGGTGCAGACTCTGTACAAGCTTGCGGGTGTCTATCTCAAGCTTGGCCGCAAGGAGGCGTATGATTGCTACCACGAGATCGTGACCATCTATTCTCATGACGGCTGCATGGATGCAGCCGGGCTTGATGCTGCCATTATCGTGCTCAACCACTACCACCTGGAGAAGCGCTGGGACGAGCTGCAGAAGATCTGCACCTCCCTTTGGTCGACATTCACCCATCACCGGGAGATCAAGTTCACCGAGGAGATGGTGGAGCTCATCTACGAGCGCTACCGTTACGTCTTGGAGTACCACGCCAAGGCAGAGTTCTCGATCCGCTACAAGTTGACGATTGAGTACCGCGAGACCGTCACGAAAGTCTTTGGTGCCTCCGCCGGTATCGTTATCCGGGCGATGATCGCGCTCGCTGAGGTGTGCGAGGGCTCTGAAGAGCACTACAACGAGTCTGTCCGCATTTACGAGGAGGTTGTCACCAGAACCAAGACCACGAATGTGGTTACCGAGACCACCGTCAAGACGATGAAGAGACGCCTCTCCAAGCTCTACGTGGCTGTCATTACCACGGGCAAGGTGTCAACCACGACGACCGTCGAGCGTGCCATTTCCGTCAGCGTCGAGATTTACGAGCAGCTCAGGATCGAGTTTGGCTGGTGGCACGAGACTACCCTTGCCAAGCTGAAGGAGATCACGCTTCTGTACAAGAAGCTCGGCACCAAGGAGTCTCACCTTGCCATCGTACAGATGCTGCAGGCGTCCGTCATGGAGATCATCTCAACCGTCACCATCTCCACGACTCTGCACACTGCCGCCACTTCACTGGCCCAGATCTACATCGCCTGTGGTATGGTGCGCCACGGCCATGACCTCGTTCGTCAGCTGCGTTACGTGCTCCTCTTCCCCGGCTTCGAGGGCGGAGAGAAGGACGTCAGCATCAAAATCTCGCGAAAAGTCAGCAAGGTCTCGCTGGTCTTCCTGATTTCCTTCGAGCAGGCCTTGAATGTCGATTCCAAGGTATCGTACAGCTTCTCGGAGATCATGGCCGATGTGCTCTTGGAGACCATCCTCTATGAGCAGTACTTGTCCGTCGCTGAGAACAGCAACATCGAGGTCATCATCGAGCACGCCGCCCGTCTCCGCTTCGTCTGGGAATCTCGCGGCCGCGCCGGCTTTGTGGCTGTCCTCGACAAAAAGCTCTTCTCCATGTTCACTTCGAGATACGCCAAGTTCCTCGGCCACGCTGCTACCAACCAGGCCGGCTCAGACTTTTACGTCGGCTTACTCCGTGAGATTGGCGAGGGCATCGCTGCCGACAGGGACTCCATCGACTTTGGTCTCATGTCTTGCAAGGCGGCGTACTCTGTTACCAAGAGGTTCATGGAGAAGGAGAAGGACATATCCAGAGCTCACGAGGTTGCCAAGGTGGCGTTCACCTTTGCAAACTCTCAAGATTTCTACCATGCAGGCCGCAACTACGTCTGGGGCTACCGCTTGGCCGAACTCCTTGCGGGCATCAACGTGAACAGCTGGAAGTCTGCTGACGCGGGCATCAAGGAGGCCTGTTTGAGCACCAGCAGGAACATCATGCAGTTCGTACTGACTGCTCTGAGGGAGCGCAGGGAATTCGACTTCGCCAGCTCGCAACCGGAGGATGTCCGAAGCCTCATCTACCTTCTTGGCGAACAGAAGAACTACACAGAACTCGAGGTAATTACACCCCACAAGTTACGATAAACGCTTGAAGCTAACCACCATCCAACAGAACCTGCTCACCCTGCTTTGGCAGTCCAGGGAGGTCCAGAGAACGTGGTACCCCGACACTGTCCTCAACATCGGCTCCCTACTCGTCAACGCACACGTGTCCGCCGGCCACCCCGAAGAAGCCATCAGACTCTGCGACACGCTCTACTACAACGTTCGCCAGTCTCGTGGCGGGTTGGACGCGCAAGCCCTCGACTTCGCCAACCGTCTGTGCCAGCTCCTGCGTCGCGGCGGCCGTCTCCGCGACGCAGCTCGCGTGCATCAGGACGTCGTCTGCGACCTGGACGAGCATCACCTCGCCACCCGCGGTGCAGACAAAGATGAGCGCATGAGGGCCGCGGCTGATACCCACCTCGACGGCATGCGCAGGTGCGGATGGGCTTCTCGGGGCGACAGCGTGAGAACGACCAAGGATGTGTACGGCCGGCTCAAGGGGTACGGCAAACTCAACACGCCGCCCGTTGAGCAGTGGGCGCCTTTGAGCGCGGCGGAGGAGAAGAGAGAGACGAATGCCGCGGTGAACTGGGAAATGGAGTGGAAGCTTGACGGGACTGAGATCTCGAGGCCTGGCATGCAGAAGAGGCCTACGATTGCGTCGGCGAAGGAGAGATGGAGGTGCTGGAGTTACGGGTCTGGCGTGGAGGTGCCGGCTAACCCGGCGGTATACTAATCCGCAAACTAAAAATGGGTGGCTGTTTGAGACGTTTTCTTTGGGTCTGTTTGACAAATTCTTCCTTGGCAAAAGGGCGTTCCAGCGGCGCAACAGTAGCTGTGTTTCGTGGATTAATCTACATCATCGTTAATCACGCAATCCTCCACCAACATGACGGTTGTGATATTTGAGTTACGCTCCAAGCTTCACGAAGAATGGAACTCCAGGGTAAGAAGCTCCAGGATAGGTATGTAGGTATGTGGATGGCAAAATAACGGATCACCCAGCCCAGTATATGATTCAAGAGCTCAGATGTGTAAACAGAGTTTTGAATCGATTTGAAAATTAGATTCACAAGTCAGAGTTCTAGGTGCTTTAATTAATATACACCGAAATTTCTCCCGCCCAAGAGGATATTGAACACGGGAGTTCTCAATGCGAAGAGTTTACGCAGATGATAGAGCCCATAAAACAAGTTTCAAGTTCTGAGCCTTTCCTCGCTCGTTAATCTACCATTTTCCAACCCGTATAGCCGGATCATTCTGGACCATGCTTTGAGAGAGCTAGCACATTCACAACCCGGAGTAAGCTCCGATGACTTCGCCGAATAAGTGGGCCATCATTCGGCAATGCTTCCCCGACTCCCGAGCGGGAACTGAGCCACAACACGTGATCGGTCGAGAACCGGCGGCCTTTGAGCCACTTCATTTCTAAGCTCGACTAGCTGCGGAAGATTCCAGAACGCAGCAACCACCCGCGGTTCCCGGCGGAGTGGGGTCGGGGGGGGGGGACCCCTAAGGTAGGAATCCAATCCCACCTCGGCGCGGGCTTGAACAAGCAGCAGCAGCAAGCTACGGGCTAGAAGTACAGCAACAGCCGAAAGAAGTGTCCAGCATCCAGCCGACCGCCGACTCTGCGGGCTTATTGACAAGTTAGGGTGTAGCCTTGACAAGCACACCATTCCGACGCCACGCCACGACTGAAGGCTGAGCTGTAGCGGCCGGTATGCCCAACGTTCCCTTCCTGACCAGAGCGGTGTCTCCCTAAGCTGCGATCTCGACTCCCGATCCCACAGCCGGCCGACCGATCTGTCCCTTCTCCATTCGAGTCGAACCATCTCCCGGCTTCCGCTGTAGTAGTCTCTTCCTCCACGGGACCAGTCTCTCTCCGAGTCCACCTCGCAGACGAGACTTATCGAGTCGTCCGTCGTGTCGTACTTGCGTTCCGCCAAACTGTCTGACTGATCTGGAGTCATATTGAATACATCTTACTGATTCCCCGCGTCTTCTTTCCTGGCCACCTTCTACCACGTACATCTCGCGAGCCTTGAACATATCTTTTTTTCCAGCCTGACGGAATCATTACATACTTCTTCTTGCATTTGCTTATAATCGCTGCGAAACTCGTTTCGCCCATCATGTCGTCGTCTAGAGCAATCCAGCTCAAGGAGGAAGGCAATCGCCATTTTCAACAAGGCGACTATGCCGGTGCGGAAGCGTTGTACACTAAGGCGTAGGTTATTCTACTTTTCTTCTCTTCTTTCGCCATAGTCCCATCGTGTGCGCATGTCACAGCAATTATCTTGCTAATTCCGGGTTGAAACAGAATCATCGCCGACCCAATGAACCCAGCGCTCTACACCAACCGAGCTATGGCGCGGATCAAGCTCGAAATGTGGGAATCTGTCGTCGCCGACTGCGAGTCTTGCTTAGGTCTCGCCCAAGACAACCTCAAGGCGCATTACTACCTCTCACAGGCCCAGCTGCACCTCAAGGATTACGACTCGGCCCTCGCCAGCGCCCTGCGCGCTCACGAGCTGTGCGTCAAGACTGGAGACAAGTCTCTCGCAGCGATCACGACCCAGGTTCTTAATACGAAGAAGGAGAGGTGGGATTGGAAGGAGCGGCACCGACTGCGAGAGGCTCGCACCTTGGAGCTCGAAGTCATTGAGATGATGGAGAGGGAGCGCAAGCAGGCGGTCGATGACGCCATGGACGACACCGAAAAGAGCGAGATCGAAACCGAATGGTCCAAGAAGATTGAGACTCTGAAAGAAACATTTGACAAGAGCCGCGGCAAAGAAGAGACTCGGCGGGAGGTTCCTGATTGGGCCGTCGATGACATCAGCTTCGGCATCATGGTTGATCCTGTCATAGTGAGTTGCCTACTCGTTTACCGTCATCGATCGAATGGTAACTAACAGTGTCGCAGACAAAGACTGGCAAATCCTATGAGAGGGCATCTATCATGGAACACCTAAGAAGGCACCCCAGTGACCCCTTGACTAGGGAGCCGCTCCTGCCTTCCGAGCTTAGGCCTAACCTGGGACTTAAGCAGGCTTGCGAAGAGTTCCTGGAACAGAACGGTTGGGCAGTAGATTGGTGATGTCACGGATCTTCTCTTCTACATTCATTCTTTTGACGGCGCGATATCGTTTTAAAGTTGCATAGCACGGCGTTAACGGGTTCAGCGGGACAGCGACTCTCTCAGGAATAAATTTATTGGCATATAGTTCCGAGTCTGAGAGTTCCGAGTCTGATAGTAATACGATTCTGTGACCAACGCGATTCAATTATCCAGTGCATCCAGAGGCCCGTTGAACCTCACTCAGCTTCATTCATTCCCGTCCTCACGACGTTTAGACTTTCATCGGCCATGCAGGGACCCGAGCTACCGCATCACCGGAAGACTACCGTTGAAGAAACTAGGTGGGTGGGTCTAACGGCCCCACAGCCGGTCTCGCTTGCTGGTTCCCGACACGACAAAAAATATCCATGCCATTCATTGCATTGGGATGGATGGATGGATGGGGGGATCATTGTAGTGGGTCACAACGAATTCCAACTCCTGGTGATGCACAAAACAACAAAAAAGAAACTGGATGCCAATCGCTGACGGGAATTGAGCCCGACGTGGGGGTCGAACCCACAACCTTGAGATTAAGAGTCTCACGCTCTACCGATTGAGCTAGCCGGGCGACTGAACCCAGCTTGTGTGCTTGTTGGGGGTGGCTTGGGCGCAGGTGGACTATCAAGCTGTGTAGATGGGGGCCGACGGAGTTCCTAGCGCGCTCTCGGGCAGGCTCCGACCCTCTTGTCTCGAGCTCTATCTAACCTCAGCATGGAATAACACTCTTTAGCAAGGTAACCCTCAGTTTGGAATCTTATCCACAACCTTGGTGGGTGATGAACTCCATGTACTGGTCTCATGGTAGCACTGCGATGGTCTCCACACTCAGTTTTATCCGTCATCAACTACATAATCGACTTTGGTATCCGGAAGGCAGGCGTCTGAACCCTATGTGAGATAGAGTTGCCCTTTCAATGGATGCCTCTGGTCTGACATACGTGGAACGCCGAAAAAATAGTGTGAGGAACGTAAACATCAGGCTCGAAGTCAACAGGTTAGGGACTAATCATGAATCCTAAAGGTTCGGGGACTCGAGTAATGAGAAGCTCGCTATTTTGTGGAAAGCTACCAAAGACGAAATAGCTACTCAAGCCCATTCAATACCTTTCCTTGAGCAGAATAAGAAAGACACTGCAGCCCTATTCAGTACCCAACAATAGAATTACATCCTCATCTTCCTTTCACGTGTATTTACCGTGGCAGCCACGACCCCACTTCGTAGATATAGCACAGCAGTCGGCGCCCTAGAAAGGATGTTAGCGATCATGCTTGGTGTTCGTCTTCGGGCATTACTTACGCAAGAAGACCAGGGAACGCCAAGATCCGGACAGAGCTTGATAAAGGGGCACGTGAGATAGTTCTCGGCCCAGTGGAAGGCCTGACGGCGGCAGGCTCCACGGATCGAGATGCAACAATCGTTTGCTACAGTGCACTTGACTATGTCAGTAAAGTAGATCAGCGTCTGTGGCGTTGAAGTCTTCCTACCTCGTCGATAACGGTGCGGGCTGCGAGCGCCGTTGGTGCGGTGGCTCTCAGATCGAGACTGGCCGCAGGCTGCAGCAGAAGTGCTGAACAGGGCAGAGATGAGCCCGGCGACGAAAAGGTTGAACTGTATTTTTGACAAGGTGGAAATTGAGATTTATAAATATGAGCTCCAGTAACAGAAAGTAGCAAAGTAGAGCAGTAGCGGAATCTGGATGCGAGACTGTGCGAGATGCAGAGCGAAATAAGACTTGGATCACTATTTTATCTTCTCACACTGCACTACGAAACCATCGTCAAGATACCCTTTTCGACGTTGATATAATTCATGAGCCTAAGCTCGCCCTGCCGTTCCGCATCGCGTTCGGACGTCGGGAACTGGCAGCAGTCCGCCGAGCCGACTTGATGGAAGTTCAGATGACACATCTGGTAACCTTTTAGCTAGACTCATTCCATCTGAATTGAACATCAGGCCGAATCAAAAAGCATCCACAGCAGGCTCAGACGGCATCGAATTGTAATCCGCCTCGGTTGAGGTCAACTCTACCGCAGCTTGGCTTTCCATGCCAAGCCTGTTCACCCTTAACGAGGCCAGCTAATGGGATACGAGCGCTTGGGCGAACATATCAGCCCTCTCCAAAGTGTTCGTTCACTAGCGTCGACATTTCCAATCAACCCTGACAAGCTTTGGCCAAAGTGCATGACGTGTGGTAGCTTCGTGTATCGAGTTCAGATGTCGCCTTTAAGAACGGCACCTTCCGCTACCTTAGGCAGCCACGTTCGAACCCTACTCTTCTCGGACCTCGATCGGCGTGTAGATCTCTCAGCCCTAGGCCCCGTGTCGTGGTAGCGAGTGGGGACAGAACGGCACGCAGGCGCAGCAACTCAATCTCCTGCAGAAGTCCCCTGCCGATCTCCCTTTGAGGCGCATGGGAAAGCCGGCCCACATGGGCTGAAGTCAAATCTTCTTGGGTTTCTGAGGCTCAGAAGGCCCCTGTGGATTGTTCATCTGACGTTTGGGTGAGTGGGTTCACGCGCGCTTGGGCGTCTCCCAGACGTGATATCCTGCCCAGGGCACCACTGCTTTGTGTCAACTTGATATAATGGCCCTTTCTTGATCAGTTACATACGAATCTAACTAGATTACCTTCACATACACTAAAGACTCTCCCAACTGCTGCTGTAGTGTCTGTCGGAAAGATGTGCCGTCGACGAGCGCTTGGCGGTAACATGTCTTGCGTCTGGTACCGAAACCGAGATAGCTGAGTGCAGGATGTGGTCAAGTAGGGGTGATTTCGGACGAGTCTAGATGAGGAAGAACCAGTCGAAGAACAAATCGTTCGTTCGATGGCAGGGGCTTCATGCCAACGGATCATGCTATTTGTTGACTGTCCGATTGTCTGTGTCGAGGACTCTATGAATCATTACACGAAGAATGCAACAGTATGGGAGATGGGAGGAGGTAAATACAGAGCAAATACACTGGCGTCATCAAATCAATTTGTATTCATCAGCTAGCTAGAGCCTCCATCACCGTTCAAGTGAATGTAAGCTGTATGTACGTGCCAGCTCTCAAAATATCACGAGGAAGAAATGGCTCGAGAATCAAACTAATATCTCGAGCTCGTTGAAGAATCCCTTTAGGCAGGAATCTTGCCACGAATTATGTCGGCGGCCTGGAGAAATTGACATGTTAGCGTACTTGTCACGAATAGAGATTCTCGGGTGTTCATCATACCTTCTCGGCGACAGCGTACACAGTCGTCATGAGGTGGCTGGCGGGAAGTAGGGGCATGATGGAGGCGTCAACGACACGCAGACCCTCGACACCGTAGACCTTCAGGTTGGTGTCAACGACGCCGCCCTCTTCCTTGGCGCCCATCTTGCAGCTACCGACAGGGTGATACAAGGTCGAACTCTGCTGGCGAACGAAGTCGGAGATGGCCTCGTCGGTGGTAACTTTCGCGCCGGGGACGACCTCGAGAGGCGAGAGTTGCTTGATGGCAGAAGTGGCGGTCAGGGTGCGGGCGAACTTGACGGCCTCAACCAACAGAGAAACGTCGAGAGGATTGCGGAGGAAGCCGGCGTCGGCAACGGGGGCGTCGAAAGTGCTGGCGGACGAGGCCTTCACGCTGCCGCGGGAGTAAGGGTGCTGAAGACCGAGGACCACGGCACCGTCGGCCCAGATGATCTCGAGAAGAGCAGAGTCATTCGCAAGAAGGCGCTCGTTGAGGACCTTCTGCTGCGCCTGGTAGCCCTTCACAACCTCAGCTGGAGTGCCATCGGGCAAGAACGTGGTACCATCCTGGGAAGTTGCTTGAGAGCTGAGAGTCTCCCCAGCCTCGGTGTATGACGTGAGAGGCAGGAAGGCAAGGAAGTCACCGGTAGGAGAGGCCAAGGGGCCATCATGCTGGCTGTCAAACTGGGCTCGAGCCTCAGCGGCGAAAGTCTTGTTGCTCGTCAGGAAGCTGCTCAAGGGCAGGCTGGTCTTGACTGTGATGATGTGTCAGTTTCAAAATTGTCCGTTGATGTGCATCGTAAGAGCTAGACGGTAAACGTACTTGTGTTGACAACGGTTAAGGAAACGTGATCATGAAGGTTCTGTCCGACGGCTGGAAGGTCGACAACGGTGGGGACGTTGATGGTCTTGTGGAGGGCGGAGTCCCCGATGCCAGACACTTGAAGCAGCTGAGGTGTGTGTAAAGAGCCGGCAGCCAGAATGACCTCTTTCTTGGCGTTGGCAGTTTGAGACTGAGCGTCCTTGCTCGCAGAGAACTACGGGAAGACTTGTCAGTCACATCATCCTCCCAACCTCAAGACAGTTACTCACTTCAACACCAGTGGCTGTGACAGAATCGCCAGAACCGGTTGTAATGATCTTGGTTGCTTGCTGACCAGTGAGAAGGTGTAGGTTTTGACGGCCAGTGAAGTTGTCGTAGTAGGCTTCTCTAGCGGAACAACGGATGTTGGTCTTCGGATCCTGGTTGTGAGGGCAGAAGTAACCGCCGATGGGGCTTCCGTTGGCTTGATCCTTGGCCACCGTGATACCGAGTTCCTTCACAGCGTCGATCATGTACTCTGAGATGCTTTGTCAATTACTCCGGGTCTTTGACGAAGTTTAACAGGAGCTTTTCTCGGCAACTTACTTGTGGTGGGCCAGAAGAAAGGCGAGTACGTGACGTGCATCAGTCCGTCCGTGCCGTGGACAGCTTCGTCAACCTCAACACCCCATTCGGCCGCAATCTCTTCTGTCGGGGGCGTGAAGATTTCATTCTGAATGAAGTTAGCCGAACGTCCACGGTGCATTGCTCTTCGACCGCTCACCTTCTTGAAATAGGGAAAGAGGGCATCCCAGTTCCAACCCGCGGCACCGAGAGCCTCCCAACGAGCATAATCAGACTTGGAACCTCTATCGAACACCATTCGGTTGAGCTTCGTTGAACCTCCGACGACCTTGCCTTGGGGGATCGATATGCTTCGTCCTCCGAGAGCGTCGTTGGGAGCGTAGGTTGTATTCCAATCATACTTGGTTCCAACTGCACCACCTGCCAAGCCGGGAATTGTGACGAAGTCCTCACCCGCGTCGCTAAGAGATGAGATCAGTACTCTGGTTTACCTTGAAATCGGGGTTTGAAAAACCAACAGCTCGCCAGCTTCAATCACCAGAACAGTCACGTCTGGATTGGGGGTCAGTTCTCCAAACTTCGTCAAATAACGAGTCGAGGCTTCAATGTTCACGCACCCGGGTCTTCGGAAAGTCGGTTGGCAACAGTAAGACCGCTTGCACCAGCACCGACAACGACGTAGTCATAGCTCGGAAGTAAGTTGCTATCGTCTGCGCGCTTCACGCGACCCGAAAGAGAGGACGGACGAGCAAGCGCCCCGTAGAGCGGGATTGCTGCCACAGCCGCAGCCAACTTCACGACGAGAGCCATGGTGACTTGTGTCTGCTGGTTGGACTCTTAAAAGACAAGGGGACGAATGTTTGTGCGTATGTACAGGGGTACAGCAACGAGTGAGAAGAGACGTAAAGAGTTGCAGATGTGTATCGACTCGGGACGACCCGATGGTTATATGAGTTAGTCTGACCCATGAAGACGGGACTGCATCGTCTGATAACAAACTCGACCTTGTCTTCCATGCCTGCCTGCCTACCGTTCTTGACACCGCTGCCGGTGCTACTTGCCGATTTGGGAGCCTCCATGTCTTCTCCGCCGAAGTCAGGGGCTGAGAGCACGACAAGCGAGCAGACAAGCGCGGACGGCGTTAGTGGCCGACATATTGGTCATGAGTGAATTACATGATTTATAGTGCAACTAGGCCAGAAGGAAGGGTAAGGTAGGAGTAAGACATGGGGTTGCACAGATCCCCGCACGCGCGGGACAGGGAGACACTCGTGATCGGACGAATTGATATCCTTCTGGACTATCGGCCGAAGCTATTAGTTGACACTCACGAAGTCTTTGGGGTCAGCAAACAGAAGTGTAACTGACAGCGTCTGGAAAAGGGCATCCGGAGATTGCGCTCGGAGTCCAGCTGCGGACGATGCGCCGTAAGGCATGGATATTGAATCATTGAGGTTCATGCTGGTTGAAACGGTGAGTTGGCCTAGACGAAGAGCTCCGCCCCACGATAACTCGCATGCTAACGGCTGACCAATATTCCAGCTTCCATCCAGCTGACTGCAAGTTGCCGCTAATAGCCTCTTTTAGTTGCTGTGGCCAATAAACACACTAGCATAGAGTTAGTTGTCTTGCAACCTCATCCATGATGCACTCTGCAACGACACATGGCGATCGGGGATGATCGCCGATAGCCAGATTTCGTCCCATCGCTGAACATCCTTACGCAGTAAAGAAAGGTGCTGCACCCCAAATACCCCGAAATACCCCAGTTGCGCGATTCATGGACAAGGAACCCCTGGCCACATCCCGGCACCTGAGTGCATCCCGCCGTCCGAGTTTCTTCTCTCCAGGTCGGCACCGTGCCGTCGTGAGAGCGAGTCGGTCCTCTGTGCCCTCCACTTGGTACAAACCCCCGGACAGGACAGCTCGCAAAGTTCGAGTTCCGTATGGTTCGCAGACAGGTTTTGCGATATGGGAAAGGTTGGATAGAGCAGGGTTTGTTTTGTTTGATGGAATTCTGCTGATTGAACTTCGATACAAGCACACACTTTTCGGGAAATTTCCACCTTATTGCATGCACTGCTTGTTGAGGAGTTTTGATATTCGGTCTGTCGAAGCCGTGGCGTGCCATCTTGAACCATCGGGCTGAACGAGATAAAGAAGCGAACAGCCGACGAAGACGACGAAGACGACGACGCCGCCGCCAAGGGCCGGATAGACTGTTTCTTCGCAGCTGCCTAGCGAGCGAGCTGCGTCTGTGTGCGTTTGCGGAACGGTGCATGTCCACACCGAGCCGACCTGCGGACATATTAAACACCCCGCTGTGGTTCGGGGGCCCCCTCTTTCTCAAGCCCTGCCTTTTCGACTGAAGGGTTCCATTTCACATCATCAAGACCTCGCGTAGTGGTCATGGCTTGTTCATTGACATGTGAGCAATATTGCTGGTCCACATCGAGTCTTGTCTTCCAACTCTAGCTTCCCCTTGTTTGCAAGGGCAACGAAAGTCTCACGCTTCCGCTAAGTCTCAAAAGTCCCAATACCGTGCTACATGATGGACGGACGACGTCACAACTTATCAACAGCTTACTAACTGCTCGTCCAATGACTCGATTGCCCCTTAAAGCTGATGATTCAATAAGCGCGGATTCTTAACAGGGAATATGCTACAAGCTGCCTCTAACAAACTTTCTTCTTCTTTACAAGCCATTGCCTGGTTTATAACTCAGCATTTGACTGACTTCTTTGGCGCGAGCCAAACAGAACAGCAAATTCAAAGCGGATAAGGGGGAAGCCGGTCTTGGCACTCCGCCGTTTCCACCTGACAAGAATAAAAGACTCCTAAAAACACGGAGAGACGTGGGGAGAAAAGGTCCATCCAAACTTTAACCTCGCCGATGGAGTCTTGTGTATCTGTCTGCGTCTCACTAAGTAGCAGATTGTTGCTTGCGCATAGCTGCTGCTCCGCCGGCGGCGTGCCGAACTGGGTACGCGCGCGCGGAACCAGTTTTCGATACCAGGTTCATCTGGCAACTCGACCGGTTTTGTCGCATGACAAAAACTGCTTGACAAGCTCGTTCGTCTGAAGCCTCCTAAACCATAAATCAAACCGCCAACAGAGACTAGACTCCACAACTGGGGAAACTGTGACGATGCTTCTATTATAACGAGCGCAGTCTACGGGAACCCGGCAGTCCGGTTCAATCTATCACATGCATGGAAGAAGTATCACAACTCTAGCTCGACCGTCTGACTTGCGGGACGAGAGACGCGGATGCGAACAACTCCCCCTGGCGGCAAGCCTCCCGTAACCTTCCCCTTCTGCAACGAGACCTCGCAAGAACCGCAGCTGCCGACTCGACACCCATATTCAGGAATCAATCCGGCTTGCTCTGCAATCTCGAGGATTGAAGGACCCCCTCATTCCGGGGTCTTGTCATAACGTGTCGTCCCGTCGTCGGCAGAGTTTTGAACATTGTTTTTTTTTTCCAGCTGTGTTCGATGTCTTACTCCTTTTGATTGTCTTGGACGGGTTTCGTCTCCTCCCATTCAACTCGCTTCTCAGAACGGGTGAACGTGATGTCTGCGACGTCGAGCGAGTATAGGTTGTCCGCTCCAGTGGTAGAGAACATTTCGCCATGAATCATTGCATTCGAAAATCTGAGCGTCAACAGCGACTCCCTGAAAAGCTTCTCGAATGGAGCAGGGCCGCAGACATGAACCGTGGAGAAACGCCCTTCCACCTCAATAGGGGTGATTCTCAGGGGGTCGAGCATGTATGGCTTGACTAGGAGATTTCGCATGAAATCCAGTGAAGGCCGGCCGGAATAAGTCATCATAGGCGTTGGGTAACAGATCTTGAGTGAAGAGAACTATATTCCGGCGCCATGTCCCAACAATTGTGGCCAGGGGTTCAAAGTTGTTTCTCTCGGACCCTCATTTCCGGATATCAAAAACAGCAAAAGAGCTCGCACCCAAGCCAAAAAAAGAACCAGAAACCGTAGGGTTCTCTGCTGTCTCCCATGTCGTCCGCACAAGCCCAGGTGCGACCGGACCGTGCCGTGCCAAACTTGCCGCCAGTATGATCGCCAGGATCAATGTCGACTGCATTCTGAACCGAAAAGAGCAATAAAGCAGCAGGGCTTTGCGCTCCCGCCGTCACCATTGAGCATCAATGCTAGCTACACGACCCCGGAGTTTGGTAGTCGTCAGGGATACTTCCAAGCTCAGCCAGTCCAATGATGATTCTGGAATAATGAATGGCTGTCGACCCAAGCTTGCAGCCAATAGTCGAGACGAGATTGAAACCGATACAACTGGCCCAAGGTCATCCACTAAGTGTACCTCCTCAGCTCAAGATATCCAGCCCTCCAGACAAAGCTGTCAAGCTTCCCGTCGCATTTCTTGCCTTGCAGAACCCCTTCTCGTCCAAGAACCCGGTCTATTCGACGAACCCCAGATCTTTTGGAAACGCTATCTTCTGAGTCTACTTCCAACGCAAACGCAAGCCGACTTGCTGGTACCCTATTTCTTCGAGAACATTAACTGGATCTACCATGCGGTGCATGCGCCATGTTTCCGTACGCAGTATTCCACACTATAGTCAATGAACATAGAAGACGTTGATTTGATATGGATTTCATTATTTTACATCATGTTCTCCCTAAGCTCGCTCTACATCCCCGCCCCGATGGCTGAAACGGCTGGATTCGAGGTTTCAAATTTGGCAACATTGTCGTATCGATGGTCCTCAGCTTCCCGCCAGGCTTTGCAATCCGGCGGATATGAGTCGAGGCCCACTCTGATTCAGCTTCAAGTATTCATTGTCTCGCAGCCCTATTAGTATGGCACAAAGATATTGAGGCGTTGAAAACGTATGTGCTTCTTATTCCATACACAGACTTCTGTAAGCTGATTGTGAAAACTCTGCAGACATCTGGCGCAAGCTATAGGCAATGCCCAAGCCTTAGGTCTTGACCGAGAAAGTCCCGTCTCTGTGACTGACTGTCTAGAAAGGGAGATACGACATCGGGTCTGGTGGGATCTAGCCGGCGCAGACACGTAGGTCTCTCAACACTTTTTAGAAATGCTCATGGCTTCTAACAATGATCAGATTTCAATCCTTATGCCTGTGGAGATCACCACTGCTTCAATCACACCTATCCAGTGTTCCGTTTCCTTCTAATTGTAATGACGTGGATATCAATTCAACAAGCGCTCAATTGAGGCCACTGAATGAACCGACGGAAATGAGTATGCATCATTTTCGCGGCAGGATCTTCAAGGTTTCTAACAAACTGTGGATGGATAACGGGCCGACCCTGAGTTCTCAAGCGTTCGTTTCTAGTATCGACGCCGAACTCACCGCCATCACGGACGAGTTTCCGTGGCAGAACAACATGAGGATCCAGAACCCGGCTCTACCACCCAACTTTGGTTTCATTCTCTGGGGTCATCATCTTCTGGATAGCTGCATCGCTTTCAGATCAACGCTGCGACAATTCGACACGACATTGAAATGATTGCGTCGGACCTACAACCGCCGGGGCCAGGCACCAGCAAAGACAAACGATCAATTGCGACAATTGACGACAGCCTTAAGGTCCTTCACCGCCCGCATCCTTTCGTTTTCTGACGAGAGGACTCAGGATTTACAATCTCCCGCAAGGAACCGATAGCCCGATCAGGCTGGCGCCGGAAATGTTCCAGGTTGGCTCAACAGCTGAAAAGCCAGACGATAACTCGGTGCCCTGTCCATAGTCTCTGGAGTCAGAAGCAGAACTATCATTGCGGCTTGGAAGTTCGGATCGGTATTTCGGTATATATAATTTCCCTCTTTACGTTCAAGTTACCTGCTGAAAGTCTTACCAATGACAAACCAGCAATTGCGTGCTCCACCAAAGCCGGAACACAGTTTGTAGACACGTTCTGCGAGCTTCTGACCGTTGCACCAGCCCGCTCAACACCTCGACGAGTTTTTATCAAAGTAAAGGCAAGTTGAAACATCATCAATTTGTGGTTAGAGCAACACTCAAAGGTTCGAACTTTAGTGAGAAGCCATCGGCTTTTATAGCCGTTTTAGTAGTGTGTCGTGCGGGATGGGTCCCACTCGTGCGATCCCCACCCCGTCCCGGAGCGGGTACTGCGTACCTATATATATCGGTCCGCGCCCCCCTATTCAGACAGACTCTTCCCTCAATATATTCAGACTTCGTTCCTCATGCTTCCATTCGGCCCCTTCAGCTGCTTCCACATATCGCGACATAGTGGACATCACGCGTGTTGTTGGCCGGGGGGGTGTCAACGCGGAAACACCCAAACATACGCAGTATTAGTAGTCCCACGACGACCAGAACTTAACATCCCCACGGGGATTCGGGGTGCCACAGCTGGCGGTGTGTGCCTGATCAGATCCGGCGGCTCAACGGGGGCCGTCCTTGGACAACCGGCAAATGGACATCGTGCGTTGGTGTCCCCGCGGGAGCTGTTGTGGGCTCTTGCGGGTTATTTGGCGGGGGCGAGGGATGCAGTAGGCACCTCGTCCGGGGCGTTGCTGGGATCAAGCTTCCCCAAACAGGGAAAACATCGCCGACATGCGCCCAACAAAACCAATCGGAGGACTGTGATATGATGTAAAGCGAGACAGACGCCCTGACAGCGGACATCATCCGATATAAATATTGCGGCGTAAAGCACACCGAGCTCTGGGAGCTGTTCAGTTGATCGTTTCCTGAGCTCGCCAACCCCCCTCTACACATATCACTTCTCTCCCTGACATCTCATGACCATCGTCTAGCCAGTCTCGTCAAGAAATTCAGCAAAATGGGCAAGCCTATCGTACTACAGCTCGGCGACGACATCAAGTGGAACCATGACCTCCACAAGGACTTCTCCTCCAAGTTCGAGATCCGGCGCTCGTACAGCATGCCCCGAGGCGAATTCATCCAGGCACTGAAGGATAAGAAATTCGGCGACTTCTTCGCCATATACCGACCATTCTGGAACACTGGAGGCGAGATGGGCAACTGGGACAAGGAGCTGATCTCGCTTCTGCCGTCATCATGCAAGGTTTACGCGAGCGCCGGTGCTGGTTTCGACTGGGTCGACACGGAATCTCTGGCACGGCAGGGTAAGTCGCCTGGACTGCAACACGAGCTGAAGTCGTCGACACTTTCTGCCAACGGGGCTTTCTCAACGCGCATTCCATGCTGACCTGTCGCATAGGCGTAACCTACTGCAATGCCGCCGCCGCTTGCACGGAATCCGTCGCCGATGGCGCCATCTGGCTCCTCATCTCCATCTTCCGTCTCTTCTCCTGGTCATCCGTGGCCGCGCGCTCGGGCGACCCGGACCAGTTCGTCGACGCCAACAAGAACCTCGCCGTTGTCTCGCGCAACCCCAATGGCTTCAGCCTGGGCATCATCGGGTTCGGCAAGATCGGCCGTCGCATCGCAGAGAAGGCGCACGCCTCCCACGACATGAAGATCCTCTACAACGACCTCGTGCGAATGCCTGCCGAACTCGAAAAGCCGACAGACGCGACGTACATTGAGAACATGGACGACCTGTTGGCGACTGCGGACTGCGTGCTGGTCGCGACTCCTTTTGCAGGAAAGACGCTCCTCGACGCCAAGGCCATCGGCAAGATGAAGAAGGGTTCCAAGGTGAGTCCGAACTGGCCCATGTAGAGATGATGTCCCACTGACGGATGATGCAAACAAAGGTCATCAACATTGCGCGCGGCAAGCTCATTGAGGAGGAGGCGCTCGTCGCAGCGTTGAAGAGCGGACACCTGTCTGCCGCTGGACTTGACGTCCACTTCAACGAGCCGCATGTTAGCAAGGAGCTGATTAAGATGCGAAACGTGGAAGTTCTTTCGCATAACGCTGGTGCATCACTGGATGCACACATCGGTTTCGAGAGGCTGGGTATGGAGAACATCATGTCCTTTGAGAAGACCGGCAAGGCCATTACCCCCGTCAACGCTCACCTGATCAAGCAAAGTCGACTGTGATCGGATTGGGCAAGGGATAAAATGACTCGGTACTTGTTGTATGTATAGCGAAGGGATTATGGGAGTTCGGCGGCTGGAATTAAATATTGAAATCGATGACGGTACAATGGGTTTTTCTTTTCTCATCTGTAAACTTCCTTCGTCCTCGCTTACTTGCAAGTATTAGGGAATTAAGAGACAATGAGGTATGGGGTCAACTGGCCAGAGCGTTCATTGACAATGCTAAGTGAACATAATGCCAACAGCCGCTTAGATCAGGTTTGTTTCTAAATATCCCCGCTCCCCCGTCGGTAACTCTCAAGACACCAGACTATATTGACCTGCTCCCACCTCGCCCAGAGGTAAGGTGAGGTAGATCTTGTCCAAGACATGGCTCGTAACGAATGACGACGTGGCAGCCGGATATTGACGCACGCGGTACAGAGCACGCGGGTGGCCGACAGCTACAGCATCCAATGAACGGTGAGGTGTGCTTCAGACCGATTCTCGGCTTCAACAACCGCCTCCAGAGTCCAAAGTCGTTCCACGCCTCCCCCAACGTTTCGCGTTTAAAGTACAACGCCAGCTGCACAAAGTTTCACCTCACGACAGTTCAATTTCTGCGGCAACACTTCTTGAGCGGGTGCTTCGCTCACTCGTGCTTCATTCCTTGCCTCGTCTCTTGAGTATTACCCCGCAAAACCCGGCACGATGATGACCTTATCGAGTCCTCTCATGATGCTCTTGTCCTTGGGCGCATTTGTTGCTCTTCCACTTATAGTTCGAGTACGTGGCACGCTCCCCTCCAAGCTTTCAATTATCGAGTCCGCGTGCTGACCTGATCTAGCTCGCCATCGCGGCATTCTCCTCGCCTCTAAAGCATATACCAGCGCCATGGTACGTCAACTTCACGCACTGGGTCCTCAAATACTACACGGTGACGGGCCAGCGCATGTACTACGTCGACTCTCTGCACCGTCGCTACGGCCCTGTCATACGTATCACCCCCAAGGAGGTATCTGTAGCTGAGCCCGATGGCTTCATCGCGATGCATCGGATGGGGTCCGGATTCACGAAGGGCAGGTATTACCAACAGATTTCTGGAGGGTCGAAAAACACCGCCATCTTCACCATCAAAGACCCCAAGGAGCACGCTGCTCGCCGCAAATTATTTGCCCGCGCCTTCACCGTGTCTTCGATTCGACAGAACTGCGAGACATTGGTGCGCGAGAAAGTCGAAAGGGCGACAGATTGCATTCTAGCCGAGGCGGGAAAAGGCACTTCCGACATCTTGAAATGGTGGACGCTCATGGCGAGTGATGTTGTCGGCCAGCTTTGTTTCGGGGAGTCATTTGAGCTTCTTGAATCTGGGAAAGTGAGTCTTCACGACGGCCTTTGTTGATGGATTGTAATTTTGGCGCCTGGTTTGAAGTGACTGATCATTGGCACTTTAGGAGAATGGTTTTATCCAAGTTCTCCAGGCGGCTGCCGCCGCTAGTGCTCGGCGCATCGAACTGCCCTGGTTGTACACGATGGTCACCAAACTTCCGTTCTTTTCGTCGAAATCCGTGCAGCTCATGATCAACACCAGAAACGAGATGGTCAAGTGGAGCAAAAAAGCCGTCGAGAACCTTCACCGACACAAGGACAACAAGGCGAATCTTTTTGCTACGATTTTGGCCGAGAGCGAGACGAACGAAAAGACGGGACTCACAGACGAGATTGTTCGTATCGAAGCCTCCAACATGCTCATCGCGGGATCTGACACCATATCTAACACGCTGGCCTACGTCGTTTGGGCTATTCTGAAGAGACCCGAATTGCAAAAGCGGTTAGAAGAGGAGGTGTCCGGTTTGGGGGAGCACTTCGACGACATGGTTCTTGAGAAGCTTCCGTTGCTCAATGCCATTCTTTATGAGTCGTTACGGCTGTATGGGGCTGCAAACGGAACCTTCCCCCGAGAAACGCCACCTTCTGGAATCACTATCGGCGGTAACTTTATCCCCGGTGGTATCGACATAGCTACTCAAGCTTACACTATGCACCGTCTTCCAGAAGTATTTCCGGATCCGCTCAGGTAGGTCGCGCAAATTCTGCGCAGGATGCCTCTTGTTGACGGGACCATAGGTTTGACGAGTCTCGGTTCCTGCCGGGAGCCGTGAGCGACACACAGAAGCAGGTATTCGCGGCATTTGGTAACGGTTCGCGTTCATGCATCGGGGTATTTCTGGCTTGGATGGAAATGAGACTTGCGGTTACTCTGCTGTTCCGCAAGTGCCGTGGTTTGAGGCTTTCAGACAACATGACGGATGACACGATGCATCAAGTGAGCTTCCTTGTGTCGAAGCCAGCTGCAAAGCGATGCGACGTAACGCTCCGTGAGACCTGAGAAGGAGACGCATCGACGCCAATTCATGTATAAAGGTTGAATCAGGTGTCGGTCTCGATGCCATAGGTAACGTAACAATGAAGAAAGTTTGCAAACCCACCTATCACGGTCGTCACGAAAATTTATTCCTCCGAAAAGAAAAATGTGTGTATTGTGTTTCATTCGGCGTCATTCTTGCGACCCCTTTTCCGGCTCGAGGTCGCTCCCTCCTCCACCCACGGCCAGTCTTCCAAATTGCCCCAGTAGTTCTTGAAGCATAATGATGCACAGCCCGGCCCATCGATGGGAGGAAAACATTCTCGAATTGTCGGCCGGCATCTCCCCTCGTCAGGACAAGCAAATCCGCCGCCACATCTGGGTGAGTCGCTGCTGACGCACACGCCGAGGTTGTCGCACTTTTTTCCGCAAGAGCTGGGATGTGGATCGTCCACGCAGGTGAAGCCAGCTGAGCACGGCATAAAGCCTTGAAAGGTGAGGCCGCATCGTTGCCATGAGACGCCATCGCCGTAGTCAATGAATGTGGGGTCCAGAATCGGTTCAGAGTCTCGTTGTGTCTGGGCAGATGCCGACTGCCGCCTCATGACCGGTGTCAGACCTGCCATTGCGAGAATCGGGAAGATTGTCTGTAAAGCAAAGAGACATATCAAAACCCTAATCATATTGAAGAAGTGTATTCAGGTAGAGAGAGTTGTATTCAACGCTGAACAATGATTTGATGCACATACTGCGGGCGGGCACTTTACGACTTTATAGATCGCTATGAGGCCAAGACTTCTGAGGAGGAGCGCACTTTGAAGGATTGGTCTGCTACGACAATCCGTCATGTGGCTGAGGGACTTGGGATTGCTGGCGATCGTCTTACCGAACCATCACTGTTCCTATTCGCCCGGCCGGTTAAACGACACAAGACATCTCGCTTGGCTGTGCTGCAAACATGGGCCGTTCACCGTTACCTACCGCTGATTTCCGCGTTCATTCAGTCAGCAGGGCTGATTGCTTATGCCACGGCATTCCCTGACGTAGATCCCGGCTGATCCGAGACCACAGCCAGACTTGGCTCCGGTGCCCGACTAAAGTGGTTACAACAAGTACTAGAAGTCAAGCCGAAATTTCGGTGCAGACCATGTACTCTGGTCTCTCATCCGTCAGCTCTTGTCTCTTGCTAATTTGCGCCACAGCGGCCTTGAACACAAGCCCACGGCGAGATAATCTCAGAGTTTGGGGTCAATTCTCGAAGCAGAAAATGATACCCCTTACTGAATTGTACATGTAGAAACATAAGAGGATGCACGAAGTGAGACTGGAGAGCCCGCATCTGACGGTTAGGGGCAATAAGCTGATTATTAGCCCCCCCTATTGAGTCGTACCAATCATCTACGGAGACAATTCTCCCCCTAGCCTCGAGTCTGGGAAGCTGCCTTTCATAACCAGCAGCGGCAGCCTTTTCTTTCTTTCTTTCTTCTTCCTTCTGCTTTTCTTAGTGTGGGTGCCTCGTCAGAGTTGATAATTGCGACCTCTGCGCAACAATACTTGATAAATCTTCACTTCTCTTCAATATTTCAATCTGTTTACCTCTTCCGCATAAAGTTCGGCGCTTCCCTTTCTGCGAGAAGGTACTATGGGAGACAATTCGGTTGAGAACAGATCAGTTGTTCTCGGCGCTGGTCAGGAAGGACCAAAAGTATGAGACTCGCCGGAGACAATATGAACTGTGCATGGACGCCCCCGTTTTGAATCCCATTTTGATAAAATGTACATTTTGATAAAATGCTCTTCGAAAAACTTGGTCAGGATGATCATGGCTAAAACGGTTGGCGGCGCGAAGTTTCCCAGAAATGTACACTTGCAATAAGATGCTTTGCTCGCTGGGTTACTTTCATGCACCGCTCCAAGAAACTGTTGAAACATTATCTTAGTGTTAATATCATAGCGAAACACAACGACCAAAGGAGCCTCATCCGTGTCTGGCTACATATATCGGCATACAAATCTGTAGGGCTCCCCTCAACTCTCTTTCCGCTCCATTTTCCGGCTGTTTCGGCCTTTCCCACTCCACTAGTCATGTCCGGCGGTGCGATACTTCCTCTCGAAGAAACGAGCATCTACTACGCGTCGCAAGGCAGTGCGACAGGCACCCCCTACCTGCTGATCCACGGGTGGTGCGCTGACCAGACAGACTGGGCTTTCCAAACGACGTTCCTTGTTCTACTACAACTCTTCCAAGTCGTTACTATGGCGCGGCTACGGCCACAGCACCTTGTCTCACGCATGCCCTTTGGTCATGATGTGCGCTACGGGCTTGTTCCCCGCCTTGAGGAGGATTTCGACGAAGCCGTCGCTGCGTGGTTTGAGCCTGGAGCGGCTCACACCCCCGAGACGCCTGATTATCGCAAGGAGTGGCACAGGCTACGTTCCTGGGCTGCGGATGAGGAAGCAATGATAGCCGCATGGATTCGGATGAGCGATACGCAAGGGCCTAGCGGTGCGAATTATTCTAAGGCAAAGAAGGTCGCGGGAATTCCGAGACTGGTTTTCAGTAATACGGAAGCCGGAAGAGAGGTCGAGGAGGCGGCGGGGTCTGATCCCGAGTTTGATAGAGTTCAGGTCATGCGCGTTGGACACTGGATCATGCAAGCCGTAGCGGAAAAATTCACCCAAGAGCTGGAACAATGGATTAGAAGCTGGGAGTGAGTTGAATGAGGTGGGCCGGAGTGATACTTATCATATAGGTGAACGAATAATTTAATAAATTGCAGCACAGTTTTGGGCTTTTCACTGCTGTGCGAAACTGGTAGCACAAGAGCACATCTCACCAGTTGAGTGTCCGGGCCTCAACTCTTGAGGGCGACATTGGCAAGGGTTGTCTGTTGGAAGAGGTGAAAGCACGAAGCCCTATTTCGCGAATGAGACTGCTTTGTATTTGAAACCGGGATGCTGCCACCTAAAATGTTAATACAACAATCTTTGGAGTTGAGCTACACCCTAAGTGGTAAACACAATTGTTCATCATTTTGTGTTGGTGTTTCTCTGAGAGAAAAGATGCTAAATTCAAGAGCATGATACTATGCGACGCAGTGTCTTATTTGTGTGATACAAACTAGACAGCACGTCGGTCTCTTAAGTAGCCCGTATGAAGCCATTAGGTCACGTAAACCTCAACAATCAAGCGCATCAATATCCAGGCTACCGCATACAAAAGCCAAAAAAAGAAGACAAACAAGAGAACCTCAGGGACTTTTGACGGTGCTCATCGCCATTCCCTGCTCTGTACGTGGCATGATCTTAAGCCTTGGACTTTGCTGGTGCCTGACGAGCAGCAGCAGCAGCCCTTTGATCTTGGATTCTCTTGATACCCGCGATCTCTGCTCATTTACAGTGTCAGCACATGTTTTTCACTTATTCATGACTGTTCTTCACTTTATCTGATGTAGAGGGAGGGTTCTTCTTACTCTGCCTCTGGGTCTCGAGCTCGAATTTTGCGTTCTTCATAGAGTTAAGGTTGTCCGCTATTGCTATCATATGTCTTTTTGTGGAATCTGTATTGAAGCACTCAGGGTACCTCGTCATAAAAGCGAGTCGGCTCGTTGAAGCTCTGAAATAACGTTGATCATCAGTGTTGGTTTCCTCTGAGGGATGCTTGAAGGTGACTGTGGGAAAGCAGCAAACAAGGAGATGAAGAGGGTAAATGAAATAGATAGGGGTGGTGGCAGTAAGTCTGAAGGCATCCAGGACAATACATTAAAAACAAAGGGTAGAGTTTGTTTGGCCGGTAATGATTGGTAACATCAACACTCACTCCAGGGCGGCGCTGAGCCATGCCTCATCGTCTCTGAGGGCCTGCATACGGAGTCTCTCTTGGGTCTCCATATCCGAATGCTTGCTTTCCTTCGCGGTTTTTGTGGATGCTTCTTGTATATCTTTGGCGGCTGCGAGGGCTTTGACGTTGAGCTTGTAGGATGTGTGGTCCGCCACTTGTTGCGGGGACCAAACACGAGCCTCGACATCGCTCGGGTCACGTCTCTTAGCTAAATGAGACTGTATTTTGCGCTCTTTTCGGATCGATCTGCCGTTTTCCAGCAGACGAACCTCTTCGAGCATTTCTTTGAACTGGTCGTCAAGGACAGGCTTAAGTGAGGCAACGTAAGAGTCGTCAGATAAGACACTCGCAAATGATCCTGCGGACTGGACAGAAGCATTGGACTTGGTCGAGTCCGATGAGTGACGGCGAGCGATGGTGTAGAGAGACATTTTTTGAACAGTGCTTTCGGTATGATTATGTGAATAGGGCGGAAAATGTGCTTAGGCGGGAGAGCAAAAGTCTACTGCAAAGAGATGGAGACGTTGGGGATACCCTGAGTTGAACAATCTTGAGCTTCCTGAGCTTTATGTGCCAACAGACGGGTAGATAGATTGAGAGATGCTTAGCGATAAGCTAGGACATAGAGAAGATTTTGATCAAGAGTATTTATGCCTCTAGTTCGCTCTACCAGTTGCTGTTGAGTTCATCTTCCATATTGGCTTATCATGATCTCGATACATCCCCTGCAGCCCCTGTTTCTATTTTCACGTCTGACCGGGATGTTACAGCGCTTAACTCTCGATGAATGTCGTTTTGGCGATCATGCAAACTGCGGATCTGTTGGACGAGCCTTCAAGTTGAGGCCATTCTCGGGGATTGACCAGGCAACCGCCGGCGCCACCAGGGTAAAAGGGTTTGGGCACTTCAGAGGGCATTCTGGGAGATTGGCTTGTATCTTAGAATGTACAGTTGTCCCAGCCGCCGGAAAATGTTCTTCTGTGAAAGCACAGCCTCAATTCCGGTTCTACTCTTAAATTGACAGTTGGCGCTTAACAGACATGGGCCTCGACGACCCGAGCTGCCAACTGGTGATGTTTCCGGGTGTGAAGCGGGTCAGATCACGCCGGCTTCCACCAGTGCGACCTGTCAGGCCTGTTGGAAGCAGTTTATAATAAGCAGGCCACCGGGCGCAAATGGGCCGCATGTTGTTGGTTCCTGTGTGTCAACTCCTTGATGTTGCGGTCCTGGCCTTCAATTGGCTTATGAGCCCTTGCGCAGATCCACATTCGATAATACTCAGTTCTCCTCGCCGGCGCTTCTTGAGTATTTTAGTGGGGCATGATCTGCCCCGCGCTTGCCTAGGTAGGTAAGGTAGGTAAGGTACCTGAGATAACCATAGATAGCGCTGTGTGCTAGGTAACATTAGCTAACCACCTCAGGCCTTCCATCTTCATGAACCACGACTTTTTTCCAAAACCACCACAAAGAGGCGCGGAAACCCAGAATCCCGTCACGATGGCGACCTTCAAACTCTCTGGGGACTTTGTTGTCAGTGATGGTCTCGGCACGGATTCCGAGAAGTCGACCGACGACGCTGGTACGAATGAAGGGCGACTTTTCACCGAGATGTCGACTTCGAGTCTCGAGAGTCTACCCCCTGAGCTAAGACTTCAATTACTCTCGTCGATGCCGGACTTGCCAACTCTGCGGTCACTTGTGCGTGCTTCGCCCGTGATGCACGCGCAGTATCTGGAAAATCGCAACACCATACTTCGAACATGCCTAGCCCGTGAGCTCGATGGTTACATTCTCGATGCCTGCGCCTTGTTAGTAGCTCGGGTATCAGTTCTTGGGCGCGAAAGAACCGACGAAAAAATTACGAATTATCTCGACGCCTACCGGTCTGCACTTTCCGGTAACGAAACATTTGACGCCAACTTTCCCCGGGATGGTGAAGTTCGATGGTTGGCAAGATATCAACTTCGCGTTGCCCGGCCACTTGCTTCACTTTACAGCAGTTGGGCACTCGAAAATCTCAGTACCACGACAGCCTCGGGACCTGAGGAGGGAACGGCATCTGGCACCCCTGTACAGGATGGCATCCGCACGAAGCTAAGTAAAAGTGAAGAGATACGCATCTTCAGGGCGCTGTACAGATACGATATCTATTACCGTCTCTTTGGTCGTAACCAGGGCCGACGCATTGGCGCATTCCGTCACCATGTGATCAACGACATCTTTTTCGGCCTTTTCCATCCATGGGAAGCTGAGGCCATTGGGTGCTTCGACTTGTTTGTCAGACACACGTATCACGAGATTTTCGACAAAGTGAAAGAGGATCTGCACGAAGACAATCCGAGGTTCATCAAGAATGGGGCTTTCAATCCTTCGGGATCCCATGATCTCACGGTGGAACGTAAGGGTAAGTGTCTGTCGAACTGGACACGGATTTTCTGTTCAACGTCCCTTGTGCCACAATCCAACGAGATCGCCATATCCTGACTTCAGCGGTACAGATTACATGGATGGCACCATTTCAAGGGGCTTGGAGATGTTGGTGCGAATATTGTCCATCAAAACCCACGACGAACTTGTTGCTAAGATGGATCGGTATCTCACCCACGATCAAAATCTTGACTATTCCGTGGAAAAGTCTCTCAGTACTCTGGCACAAGACGACCGCCGCGGAATGTTACCGAGCTATCCCAATTCTAAAGATGAGGCTGAGTTGAGGAGAGAATCAATTGAGTTCGTTGGAGACACCATTTCTCCTGATGGACCGCCATTTGCGTGGGTTCTCCTTTGGGATGGGAAATACTCCAATATCTATGGCGAGTACGTCCCAAAATGTCTGAGGCAGTTGGGATATGTTATTTGGGACAAGAAGCGTTGGGTTGATGCCGGGGCTCAGGCTTTCGTCTCAAAGCAATGGGAGGATCATCCTAATTTGGTCCAGGAAATCCAGGCCGATGTTGGCTGGAGGCCAATATCCTCCAACGACAGCTTCTCTGCACAAGAGACAAATCACTGAGAAGTATCGCTAGAAACTTTAGTATAATAAAGAAATTAAACCAGCTTGTGTTTCTGTAGTAAGATTAGGCGTTGCTATAGGTACCCTCTTTAGGCGTTGGTCAGTAATTAATGTGATAGTCTTTGAATACTCAGGCCACCTCTAGCCTCTAGGAGTCTACAGTGAGCAAATCAATTTGGGGGCAAGGGGTACAGGGTAATGATGGTGGGATCCGGGATTTCAATGGAACTAGTATTGAAAGTATGAAATATACAGTTCCTTTAAAAAACCTTGTTGGAACAAACGTGTCATTGTGCGAGCGGTGTAATTACTACGCTATTGTGCAAACAAGCAATAGAATTCTGCCATCGTTTACCGCCTGCTTCTCAGGGTTTCGAAATTTGGCGGGATGGCTTTGAATCGACTCACAAACAACATTAACCCAACTTCCAAACGATGTTGTTTCTACCAAGTACTTACGCCAATGTCGAGGAATATGCGGATGATCTGGCGAGATTTATCAACACTCCTCTAGTCCGTCAGATTACCGGTGGTATTCACGTCAACGATGCTCTGATCCACGATGCTTGGAAGGCGTTACCCCCGGAATGGACGACTTGGTGGTCGGAGCTTCCAGACCATCGACTGGCACAGCAAGACCTGATTGACAGCATCGACGAAGAAGCCACAACGTCGCTCCATTGTTTCGATGCCCATGCTGATCCTCAGCTGCAACACTTTCCGCAACGGCCAGCATCGCTGTCGAGATGGCTGGAGGCCGTTCGCTCCCTCGCTCTCCCTCGAACCCAGCGCCCAGGTTCGAGAACAAACCTACCTGAAGTCCTCACAACTCGGATGAAGACCAAGAAAATTGAGGAAGTTGCCGTCGCGGCTGCCTACATCAACAATGTATGCCAAGCCAATGACATCACTCACATCATCGATATGGGATCCGGGCAGGGTTATCTCTCTGTGTCGCTTGCTCATCTCTTCCCACACCTGCGTATCCTTGCCATCGATGGCAGTAAGTCTCAGATCGCCGCTTCCGAAGACTTCGCAGCCAACCTTGGACTCCCCGACGACAGAATCCGACATCTGCTGCGGTACATCGATGGTACTGGGCCGCTAGCAACTGAGATCGCCGCCTGGGCTGGTGGGCAGAGTTGCATGCTCGTCGGTCTGCATGCGTGTGGAAATTTATCCGAGCACATGTTGAGATACTTTACCAAGATCCCATGTATAAAGCATCTGGGTGCGGTTGGTTGCTGCTACAACCATATTGTGCCGCGCTCGCCCGCTTGCCCTGACGGGTTTCCCATCAGTGCGGCAATGAGAAACAGAAAGGTTACCCTGAGCGCTACAGCTTTGATGACGGGCTGCCAGGCTCCGAACAACTGGGAGACGACGGATTTGAGCAAAGAGGAGTCTGTGTACTCCAAACGGCGTTTCTATAGAACTCTTTTGGAGAAGGTCTTCTTCGACAAAGGCATTGAGCTCGACACGGAAAACAGGCCGGTTTGGGGCGTGCGAAAAGGGGACGTGACGAGCTTTACGACATTTGCAAGCAGGGCGACTCAATGTCTCGGCATTGACGAGGATAAGGTCAGTGACGAAGAGCTTCTTTCTTACGAGGAGCGTTTTAAAGATTACGAAGGCAAAGTAGCGATTCTCTGGACTCTCAGCGTGCTGTGTTGCAAGATTGTCGAGAGCATAATAGCATTGGATCGCTACTTCTTTCTCGCTGAGAACGGAGGTGTTGATGTGGATATTTTGCCCATCTTCGACTACAGAACCTCACCGAGAAATCTTATGCTTGTAGCGACAAAAGAAAAGAAAGCTTGATCAGAAATACTTCTGCGTTCGTCTTGGGATGTCTTTTGCATAAATTGCATCGCTTTGCCCTAAGTGATCCTGAAACCATGACTATCGCGAACAGATCCAAACACTCGGAGTACAAGTAAGATCACGGACTGATGATTCTCGCAGCAATCTTCTCTGCTAACGCATATACGGTGCTCTGAGGGTGACCAGGAGGCAAGATCGGGAAACTGGACGCATCAACAACTCGTAAACCCTGGACGCCGAAGACTCTGGCCTCGCTGTCGATGACGGCCATTTCGTCACTCTCCTTGCCCATCTTGCAGGTACCAGCGGCGTGCCACACAGTCATCAAACTATCTCGAATGACGGCCAGGATCTCTTCGTCCGTGTCCTTGTCCAAACCCGGCCAGTACTCGTCGCCAATCACGATTTGCTGGACGATATCGGTGTTCCAAACCTCGCGCATGCGACGCCACCAACTAACAGCAACCTCTTGATCGGCCTTGGCAGAGAGCCAGTTGGGGTTCACGAGCGGCAACACCGATGTGTCGGCAGATTTGATTGTGACATTGCCTCGACTGACCGGTGCCACCATGGCGCCCAAGATGGTCGCGTATTGCTTGCCGTCGAGGGGCTGCTGAAGCACCGGAAAACGGAAGTTCCCAATGTAGCCGTTGCCGCTGATATGCTCAACCTCTGGCCAGTCTTCGGGGAACTGGGATAATGCTTCTCGGGTCTCAGCAGACCAAGTCTTGCGATACTTCTCGGGCAGTTTCTCCCAGCCAATGAACTCAGCCACGTTGGAGGTTAGAGGGCCATTGGCATTAATCACATAGTCGACGAGTGCATCTGCGAGAACGATGGGGTCGTGGAGAACCCGATTGAGAGTGTCAAAGTTGACCTCGTAAGCAGGACCAAACATGACATGGTCCCACATGTTCTGTCCGACACCGGGAAGATCGACCACGAGGGGAATATCATTCTCGGCCAAGGCGGCACGAGGGCCAACACCGGAGACCATCAGGAGCTGCGGTGACTGAAATGCGCCCGCGGAGACAATCACCTCCTTGGACGCGTGTACAGTGTAGTCGACACCCAGAGAACTCACCTCGACTCCGGTAGCAACTCGGTGTTTGTCAAACACGATGCGTTTGGCGAGGGTCTGGGTGTAGACCTTGAGATTTTCCAGCTTCTCGTCGACAGCTTTGTAGATGTATTCGGCCGAAGTGCTTCGAGTCTGGTCCGAGCTGCGGATCGTCGACTGCGAGTAATGATATCCGAGCAGGCTTCCGCTGCTAAAGCCGGCGGTGCGGTTCATGCCAATGGCCTGCATGCCTTTCTCTAACCATGTCGCCCAGACCGATACCCAGTTCGTGTAGCCGACTTGGACGGGTCCGCCGGGTTCCCTGAAGACGTCGGGGTCGTACTGCGTTGAAGCGTTGACTCGGCGCTTCATGGTGTCGGGAGGAGTCAAGTTTGTTGATTTCTCAAAGTAGGGCAGAAACTCGTCGAATCTTTCCTGCATGAGCATGCTTTACATGAAGATTTGGTGATGTTTGAATGCTCACTTATAACTATCGTCGCCAACATCCTTGGCCCACAAGTCATAGCTGCCCCTGCTGCCTCTGTGGTGAATCATGAAGTGTAGTGCCGAACTTCCACCCAAGCACTTCCCACGAGCATAGTGAACTTCACGGTTGTTGGCACCGGCCTGTGGTTCCGTGAGAAATGCCCAGTCCACCGTAGGAATAGTGTCCAGGATACTAGATCCGATGCCGATGATATCACCCGCCGGTGTCGTTCCGAGGACCGGCTTCGCGATCTCGTAGTTGATGCCGGCTTCGATGACCGCCACCGAATGGCCAGCTTCCGCAAGTCGGTACGCAATCGCGTTCCCAGCGGTACCTCCTCCTATCACGACATAGTCATAGGTAGCTTCACGTCCAAGGGCGCCCTCGACGACACCAAGAACACCCTGCACAAGCCCCTGGCCAGATAGGACTGCCTCCACAGCTGACAGAATGGGGTTTAGCACCGGAAGCCCTATGCTGGGCAAGAGCGAAGAAAGGTCACGGCTCAGAAGAGGTATGTATAGGCCGGAGATAAGGGGGAAAAGCGTCAAAGAAATGAGCGAAACGCAAATGTAGTACTGCATTTTGGACACGGAAAAGACAGCTTAAGCTGGAAACTATCGGTACGTTATTTCATGGATAGATTCAGAAAGTCTATTATAGATGATAAAGTAGAGAAAAGCACGAAGGACGAGTCCGTCAGACCCCCTCTTGAACTATTTCCAGTAATCGCGACATCCGATAAATTGCTCTACGACGCCAAGTAATATACACTCGTTACCCCTCAGATGTTATAGATATCTCACAGCAAGCACTTGAGAATACGAAGGAGGTGACAACCAAGACGGCTGCAAGGTCGGGTTGTCTAGCCTCATATTGGGAGATGAAGCGTGAGCTGCTGTCCAGAAATGATCAGGACGCTGCAGTCATACTCGAATGTGGTGAATGACATGAAGATCTTTGCAGATGCCCCTCCCAACTTGCATAGCCCAGGCGCAGAGAAGACGGAACGAAATGTGACAGCCTCGTGTGGATAATAATGACCCAATCAGAACAGAGACTCCTGTGAATTGCGCCCAGAGACATCATCTCCAGGGGAACAGGGGAAGAGGTGACGAAATGCCTTAGGTTTACCAATCTTTTGTGCTACCAACTACGGAATGAATGATGAGGGGATTGGCTGCAAGTCCTCCTGCGTAGAATCAGGCAGGGGAGTCGATGCATTTGTCTCAATGTTGGACGCATGATTGTCGTGCATGTGCCTTCTTCCCGATTGTCCAATGGTCTTGCAGCAATAGATGCGCCATTTTAGGAAATTCTGTTCAGACTCAATTCAATAACCACAGACATCACTTGAGAGCTAAGTTTCATGTTTGTGCGGATGATAGCTCAGGTATAAAACACTGTAGTCTGTGCCTGATCAAGGCAGTTGCATGTAGCCAAGAAAGAGTGGCGATAGAGCTTCTTTGTGTAGCAGCATTTATCCTGGGCATTATGAGACTACGAGGTAGTCTAGAATCCTGAAATGAATCAGATGAAGATATGAGAGATGGTTCTGCCTACAAATCCTTCCCCGTTTGCTCAAGCTGACGACTTCATGGTTCTAGTCGCCTGTTAGCATACTAACCGTAACTTTTCGCTAATGTACTGACCAAGGCTGAAGTTTAAAAGTCCAGGCCTTTGTCCCACGGACTGCCATGATGAAGAACTCTGATACAAAATCTGCTCCCCTTGTACGCCCGATAGGGCATAGAGAAAGCATCAAGCACAGCGTACTCTGTCAATCTGGAGCGGGCAGAGCAGGTCGTTCACGCGTCTCAAACAGATATGTGAGGTTATTCCCATTGAGAACGAACAGGCTTTCAGGGGCTCCACAAGCGAGCTTATTATCACCATGAAGATTTATGCGGATCTCAAACACCAAGGGACGAGGTGGAAAGAGTCGTCTTTGCATTCATCGGAGGCAATTAGCTGTAACAGGCTGCTGGGTAATCAGTCTTATCGGTCTGGTTATCACTGTTATTTCTCTATAGCCCTGCTTTGGAAGCGAGCGGCTTTCAAACCAGCAGCTTGATCTTGCTAAATGTATGGCGATGAAGGACCTTGTCAAGTACTGCCAAGATTTAACGGTACGAGTTCTATTTCATTCCTCTTGATTCCCAGACTCAGAAGCAACAACTAACGAGGTTTTATCGAAAGATGAAAAGAAGGCGGCACTGCCGCCTCCGCCTCATATGAAACCTTCTGGTTGGAGTCGTGATGAGCTCCACCGGAACTCATCCCGCGCTGATATTCCCGTGGAATTTGACTAATCCGAATTTTACTCAAGCGGCGACGCGGGTGGTTGTCTGATTTTCTTGGTTTCAGCTCTTTTTGCATTACACGCTTTCTTTTTGAAATGATAATACAAAATATCAAGAAGGCAAAGATGAGCACCTTGCAACTGCAGAGGAGCCTGCCTGGGTTGGCAGTCATTGACCCTGATATTGAGAAATTTCTGTGAAACAACCTCTAAGGTTACTCGTCAAAGGTCTCTTTGAGGAACAGAAATCATGTTCTAGGGGACGAGAAAACACATTCTTCAAAGTTCCTCCTCGATTCAAGAAGAGACCGCAAATGATGGGCTGGCGACCGCCACATACTGCTTCGTGTGAGCATATGATAGTTTGAAAGGGTCTTCAATGAACAAATAAATCTGAGCAATACTCTTCAGCACACATGAGACTGGGGGTTTCTTGTTGGACCAAGACGTCATTAGACATGCAGTCTGAATAGTGATATGCATCTGAGTGAAGGACTCATTAGAAATATTTCTACGCAAAGTCTACTAGACCAACATCTTCTACAATCTCTTTTCTTCATCCCTTTGCCGCGCCCGTGGGAAATCGTCAATCTCGCTCCCAGGCATGACCTCAATGATTCTGTGCCCTCTACCCCTCGGTCCTTCATTCACCTCCCGAATGTCATACGCCCGATCACCCCGCGCCCGAAACGTCTCCCATCTTCCTTTGCTATGATGCTGATGAATATGCGGATAGTGATGATGCTTCCCCACTGTGGCAGCATCACTCTTGGGATGACTGTGTCTCTGCTCGCTGAACACAGGGCTCGTATCTCTGTCCCGAGAAATCTCGGTGGCCCGCCTCGACATTCGGCTTTCACCATCATCGCTGCTGGTTCGTTCAGAAGTTGAGGGTACCTCATATCTCGGCTGAGGAGGCGTTCTCCTCCTCGCAGGCGCCGGTCCCCAACTCATCCGCCTCTTCGCAACACCACCGCTACCTCCACCTCCACTTCCCGGACGTCTTGGACCTCTATCGCCCGCCTGCGAAGATCCCTCGCCGACAAAAATCTGCTTGACCATCATCCTTGTATACGTGACTTCCCTCTCCGTCCTCCTAGCCATAATCCGCATGACCTCATCACCCAACCTCCGAACATCATCTTTGGTCTGCCACCATATAAATCGATGCGCGAAATCGCACTTGTAAAACGCACTCCAATCCGCAAAGCTCCCCATCTCACCATGCCTTTCAAAGTCCCTATGCACCTTCTCGTCGAGGTCATTCTCCCCCCACGAAGCACCATTATGTATCGCCTCAGCCCGCTGCCCACTCGCGACCAAAAAGGGCCTCTCGAGATCCTTGAATGTGCGCCAGAGATCGCGCAGCGTCATGTAATGAAGCGGCAACGTCTTCTCGGCGTACTCCAGCGCCTTGCGCGCCTCCGCGTTGGCCAACTTGTCTCCGATGTGCTTGACTTTCTGCCGCAGCTTGCTCTTGGACCGGATCTCTCTCGTCTGGTGGCGCAGCGCCTCTCGCTCTTCGCAGAGCTGCTGCCGGAGGTTTCCCAAGCTGTCGCGGATCTCGTGGGGCGCGGAGCGGATGGTGGCGACGAAGTTGGCGTACAGGGCAACCAGGTTGAGCGTCGTCAGGGCGAAGCCGAGGATCCCTGTGACGAAGGAGAGCCAGTTGAGCGAGTTGGGGACGTCGGCGGCCATGATGATGGGCGTGATGGCTTTCGGTTGTTGTCTTCTTGCATGTTCGCGACCTGCTTTAGTTGAAGGGCCGTGCTTGGGTATTAAAGAGTGAGCCGGAAATGGTCGAATTCTTGTTTCTGCGTGAGTCTTCAAGTGGTGTTTAGCGGCTCCCATCAGCGCTATGTTGATGTTGGCCCGGACGATGGCGAAATATGGTGTAGCGCTGCCAGTTGTCATGGATTCGAAGACTTCCGATAACTAACGCCCTGCAGTCTTGAAGTTGGTTGTGTAGTTCGTTGTCTTCGCGTGAGCTCTAGTCGTACGGGAACTGCAGCTTAACCGTAAGGCCGAACGGACTAGAGATTTAGTCTTCTCAACTAGACCAATCTTCAACTATGATTCGACTCAGTGCTTCTTAGACGACTACAAGGATATCCATGGATGCTTGCATATGTCAGCCCGACTAAGAGAGCTAGCTGGTCAGTGGTGTCGGTGTTCTTTTGTCGATACGACGGATGCAGGATTGCATATTCTCCGTCATCATAAAGACCAAGGTTCCCAACTTACCGCATCCACATGATGGGCGGAATCCTTCGAAGAGCTCGAATTTCTTGAATCTTAGCGCTGAGTATTTCTGAGATCTAGTGATAAGTGGTCATCTTCAGTTATAACATTGGACTCTCGATGCAAGTTCTCTGACGTGAAGACTAGTAGGGCCACTTAGCAAGATCACACACTTGATCATGACTAATACTGGTGGCAAGCTGAGTACCTAGCTTGAGATTGAGGTCGTCCCCCACTATGCACCTACCCAGCCTGGATAAATCCTTACCTTATCTGTAATCCATATATTGGGGTCAACAGCCCCAGTTCCTCACTAGACGGTCGACATCACGTAACTAGATCGCCAGCCTCCCAGCGCTATGCTAGGTACCTAGCTGGAGGTCACTAATTCTAAACCTTAATATACCTCACAGTGTATCTATATATCTCTAATCCTTTAAATTAACTTAATAAAGCTATACCCAGCCTATATATTATATTAACTATACCCTTCTTATCTTCTATTATTATAAGCAAACTAATAGCATAAATACTAATTAACTTGCTCTACTACTTTATAATATTAAGTATAAGAGTATAGCTATAGGCCTTAACTAGGAAGGGCTAGAATACTAAATATAGGTGTCTATTACTATATTAGACTATTGCTTAATATTCTAAGTCTATTATGCTTAGAGTTTTTCCTAAGATATAGGTGGTAGCTGCCTGCTAGCTAACCTTTTACTGATTATGTATCTATATATATATACCTAATTCTTATTTCCTTATAATTGCTCCCCTCTCTAAAGCTTTAGTCTCTAAGGTGTTATATAGGGCTTATAGCTCTTTAGTGGTCTTTGCTGCTTAGTGGCTAATTAGTTAGTATAAGTTAGACTATATAATATTTAAGTTATAATAGCTATTATATTATATAACCTTTATTCCTTTCTTTACTAGATAGAGGTAACTATAGTAAGTAATATATTTTTATTACTAATTATTATTATTATTTATATATATCTATTAAGTTAATTTCTCTAATTAGTTACTAACTATTAGGTAATAGGTTAGCAGTATATATTTGTTATAATTATTATATCCTATTACTAGGTGACCCCTTAAATATAAAAGGGTTTCTTTTTTTAAGGTCTTTAATCTTAGAAATTTCTTTTCTTAGCTATACTTTTTTTTCTTTTTTTTCCTTAACTAGTAGCTCTCTTTTACTGCTAGTTTACTAATTATTTGCCTTAATTATTATATTCTTATTCCTATCTGTTTCTTTTTTTTCTATTTTCTTTTTCTTTCTATCTTTATCTCTATCTATTTGCTAATAAATTACTATAATATCTTATATTGCTTATATAGGTGTAGTCTTTATAAAGTTCCTCTATAAGCCTGAAAACCTTTTTAGTAATCTAACTAGTAATATTAATAGTAGCTATTTCTGTTTTAGCTACCTCTCTAAGATATACCTTAATATTCTTAATCTTTACTATATATATAGTAACTATATATAGAAGTGCCTGCTCTATAACTTTAATAAGAAGAAGTATTTAGCTATAAGTTTACTAAATTATTACTAACTATTTATTATATTCTAACCTCTTTTTAGGTTTCTTAAAAGCTCTGGGATACTACTTAGACTACTTAGAATATATTTTTAGGTTTCTTAAAAGCTCTGGGATACTACTTAGACTACTTAGAATATATTTTACTAAATTAAGCTCTAGGAGTAGAAGGGCTCTCTCACTTCTTATTATTATTTCTAATTTCTATAGTTACTTACTAACTGCTTAGTGGCTTAAAAGTAGGTTAATAAGCTTATTTATAACCCTATTACTGCTACTAGTTTCTAGAATATAGAGCAGCTATAGTTATAGAAGCTCTCTTCTATTTATAAGTATCTTTTCCTTAATATTATAGTCTAAGTATAATTATTATTACCTTTCCTTTACTAAACGTTTACTATTAATAATAATTTAGGTTAGCACTCTATATAATAGTATTAATATTTTTTAGTAACTAAATACTGCCTAGCTGCCCTATATCTATAATAATATTCTAGCTATATATCTCTCTGATAAGATTAACTAACTGCTTAATAACCCTTTAATAAAGCCTGTTTCTAAGATTCTATTAAAACAGGTTAAGAACCTTAAGACAAAAATAATAAAACCACACACTCCTATATACTTATATAGGAATATTATAATATTGCAGCTTTATATCTAGAGGCTCCAGAATAAAGAAAAGGATCTCTCTAAGCATAATAACTTTATTATAGATATAAACTATTAAGCAAAAAATAATAAAAGCTTCTAAATAATAAGATAAACTATAGTAATGCTAACTAATAATGCTTCTCTGTTCTCTTTTCTGCTCTTAAATAAGGTAAAAGTTCTGTTATACTATGCTAACTAATATATCTATCTAGGCACCCTCTAAACTAGGCTATCTATACTACTCTATCTTAATTATTTCCTATAGTCTTATTTTAATATTCTATAAGAAAGACTATATACTAAAGAAAAGTAATATAAATAAAAGCTACTATTTATAAAGAAAAAGGCACTTCCTATACTACTTAATCACTCCTCTTAGATTATTATAGATCTAATTACTTCTTCTTATAGTTATACTATTCTAGTTTTCTTTATCTAGGCCTATCTTCTATAAGCTTATAAGCCTTATTCTAATCTAAACCTTATTTATATTATCTCTAACTATACTAACTAGATAGCTATAAGAAGTAGTAATTATAGTTACTCTTAGAGATATTATCTTTAATCTATTACTAGCAGTTAACTTACTCTATAATATAGTTTTTATAGCTATTATAGATAGGCTTAAGAATATTAAATAAAGCTAGATATAGAGAATATTTCCTAGTAATAATAGTTTACTATAGTGCTAGAGTAGAAGGGTATAAAGAGGTTATATTTTATCTAGTATTAAATAGTTTAGCTAGTAAAATAAAAGAGTTAGATAGGGTTAAATCTAGGTTTATAAGGCTAGAGTTATTATTACTAGGAGGTAGTAGAGTGTTATAGAAACTAAAAGCTAGTAAGTTTAGATCTATAATAGTATAGAAGCTAGCTCTACTAGAGTAATAAAAAGTAGGTTCTCTACTATTAGGCTTACTAACCTAGCCTTCTATATAGTAAAAGGTAAAAGTTCTTATAGAAAGCCTTAGTATTTTAAGAGGAGATAGGAAAAAGAGTATTCTAGATACTAAAAGCTATATCTTATTAGTATTACTATATAACTCTGCTATAAGGAGATCTATCTAGAGTATCTATAAAGGTTTATTACTATAAAGTATAGAGTATTTTATAAACTTAGTAGTAATCTTTAAGATATACTAAGTAATAATTTAGGATTAATTCCTTTTTACTGCTCCTTTTATAGCTACTACTAATATTATATTATTAATAATACCTTTATAAATATAAGCTCTAACCTAATTTACTACTCTAAGACTATATATCTATAAATCCTACTATTAGAGCTAGGATCTAACTATAGTATTCTTCTAAAAGAGAGTATAAATATTAATAGAAACCCTAAAAAGCTTATAGTATTAGGAGAGGTTTTCTATAGCTTCTATAAATAGTTTATTAAAATCTCTACTCTAAATTAAGTTAGTATAGTAAGTAGTTTCTCTTTTCTAGTTTACTATTATTATTATCTAGTAGTTACTACTATGCTAAATATAAAAGATAGTAATATCTAACTAGATAAGTAGATTATAATAGATATCTATAATTAATAATATTAAAATCTAGTGCCTGCTAAAAGAGGGTGCTGCTTTTATCTACTAGGTAACTTATTTTTCTAAGGTTTATATATATTTACCTAACCTATATATATTAAACTTAGTAAGATAATATATCTCTTTTACTTTAAGATAGGTTTCTATTATTAGTTTCCCTTAAATATTATAGAAATAAGTAAGGTAATATTAGGTAACTAATAGAGGCTACTTAGCCTATTTTCTAGTTATATTAAACTTATAGTAAAATTAGATTTATAAAGATAGTATAATATCCTAACTTAACTTAATATACTAGTTAGGTGCTCTCTTTTCCTCTATCTTATTCTTTAGTAGTTTTAGATTACTAGCTAGATCTATAACTAGGAGTTTTAGGCTACTATAAGGGTTATTAATATAGATTAGTTATCTAGGATTATTAGTATAATAAGAGCTATAACCTAGATAAAGGGAAGGCTTATTATTATAAAGATTAAAGGCTCTCTCTTCTATCTATCTATTCTCTTAGTATATAGTAGTAATAATTCTATTCTAGTAGGTATAGTTCTATATAGTATTAACTATAGAGTAATTATTAATAATATCTCTCACTCTAGTATTATAGTTTTTAGATAGACTTAAGTTTAGATCTATAAGAGGCTTAATAGATATATTAATAGATATAAAAGCTTCTATAACTTAAATATTAAATATAAACACTTTAAAGTTAAAGTTAAGCATTTTAAAATATCTAAGATAGAGCTATACTAAAGATAATCTATCTATAGATATAGAGTTAGAAGCTATAAAGTTCTAAGTATAAATTATCTTTTAAATCTTTTTATTATATAGTAAAGAGATAATCTTTTTAATATACTTAGCTCTATTAATAGTTCTTAATAGAATTAAAAAGACTATACTATCTACCTCTAGATTTCTATTATAGAACTTAGAAGTAATTTAATTTATCTATATATTAAAGATCTCTTTAAAGGAAGAACTAGTCTAATACTTAGCTAACTCTAGTTATATATAGTAGTAAAGCTACTTAAAGCAAAGTATATCTAATATCTATAGCTACTCTTTTTAGAGTTAGAGTGCTTAGATAACTTTAACTAAGTACTTAAAAATAAATATTATACTATTAAGAGGTTTATAGATAGCTATTATAGACCTAATTAATATTTTAAGATATAATTCTACCTTTCTATTATACTAAAAGTTATTATAGAAGTAGGAAAAGCCTAAAAGTTAGTTAATAAGTAAAATAGAATAGAAGACTATTTCTTTACTAGCACTTTTCTTAGCTAGTAATTAGAGAATAAGTATAGTAAGCTAGCTTTTTTATATAGTAGCTCTACTATCTTTAATCTTAGTATTAATAGAGGTATAATATTATTTAATAAGGCTAATTCTATTAGAGAGGTTATAAGTAAGAAGTTAAAAACTAGTTTTTATATTAGAGATTAAAGGGAAAGTCTTAGTTTAAATAGCTTCTTATAGATTAAATAAGTTAACTATAGTAGCTAACTCTTCTTTATTCTCTTTAGCCTAGTTTAGTTATTAAGATTTAGTAGATTAAAGCTATTAGAAATAAATATAGAGTTAAGCTATAGAGATACTAGAATAAAGTTACTAAAACTCTTAATATTTAAGGTTCTTATTTAGCTTAAGAGAAAATTAGAAGTAAAAAGAAAGTACTTATCTAGCTAAGTATTACTTATTAATTCTTATAGCTAGAATATTTAAGGTTCTCTTAAAGAGAGTAGAGTTAGTAAATATAACTATAGTTTCTAAGAGCTTACTATTCTACTTATCTTACTTCTAAGAAAACTTCTCTAAAATAGTAATAAGAAATACTAGAATAGGATAAGTGGGACTTAGTGGTGTAATTTCTAAGAGAGCCCTCTTAGTATATAGGTCTATTATAGAAGGACTATAGTAAAGGAGAGAGGAGGAGCATAGAGGTAAGGAGAACTTATTATAATTATTATTATTAATACCTTAATACTTAATTCTTAAGTTTTTTAGGATTTTCTCAGTAAATCTATACTTATTTTTAGTGATCTCTTTTAATTAGATCTATAAATTACTTTATATATCTTTTAAGCCTATTTTTATTATTTTAGCCTGTTTATAGGTAGAGTTATATTATTTACTGTCCTTTCTAGCCCTTATAGCTCTAGCCTTTATTAATAGTGCCTAGAGGTGGATTCTTTTGCTCTTTTTAATAGCCTTTAAAGGCTTCTCAGAGAGTGGGGTGCCTTTATTATATCTATATATCCCTACTATTAATATATATATATATATAACTAATCCACTTTAAATATAATAATATATCTAAAAAATCTATAAATAATAAAGAATAATAATATAATTAACAGCTAATATAGAAAGATAGAAAAAGATATTTATAAGCCTATCTTAGTTTATAAAGATAGTAATAGCTATATATTCTCTTAGAATTAAGGTAGGAATAATAAAGACCCTAATATACTCCCTTTTATATACTATTAGCAGGTTTTAGTAAGTATACTTCCTTTCCTTCTCTCTTATATACTTTTAATATTACTATTATTTAACTAGTAAAGTTATAGCTAGAGCAGCTAAAATAGCTATATTTAAGACTAATATAGTAATTAGCAGTCTTACTAAGCTAATAAGTATAGTAAGATTAACTAGATTAATAAATAAATATTAATAAACCCCTTACTAATATAGCCTTAAGTGCTAAGAGTAAAGAATACTAATATTTAAGATATTCTAATATAATAAAGCTGCAAAGTCTTCTAAGATAAGAGTATTATTAGAGAGACCCTTCTATATTAAGTAATAAGACTTAAAGTAGATCTATAAAAGCTTAGAGTAGTAAGATTAAGGTTAAGAGATCTTTTTATATTTATTTAGTTTATATTATTTTTTCTTTTTTATTATTTAAAGGAGTTATAATTACTTACTTTATCTTTCTATTTAGAAGATATTATAATAATAAATTTACTTTTCTGTTTAGAAAGCTTTATTACTTTAACTATATAATAATAAACCTAATATTTATAACTCTATAAGTATTATATCTTCTTCTTATTTAAATAATAACTTAGATATTAGATTCTCTTCTAATAAGAGAAAGCAGTCTAAGGAGAGGTTTATAGAAACTTTATTTAATAAGATATAACTATAAGCTATAGAATAGCTAGCTTCTAAAGATAGTATAGATAGGTCTATAAATCTCTCTCTAGAAATAGGGGTATTATCTCCTAGTTCTTATTATTTATCTAAGGGGATATATACTAATTAAGATATTATAGTTCTAGCTAACCTTCTAATAAGATATCCTATTATAGCTATAATAACTTCCTATTTTACTAATATATCTAAGTTTATTAAAACTAATATCTTAGACTTTATTATAGACTATAAGAGCCTTTCTAAGCTTTACTATAAGACTAATAAGAATATAAAGAATAAGGTTTATATATATAGTTCTAGTAACTATTAAGATATAGTATAATTCTATATTAATAAGGCTAAGATCTAGAAGAAAGCTAAGGAGAAACTTCTTTACTAATTTAAATTTATAGACCTAAAGTGTTAATAGAACCTTAATAAGAACCTTTAAAACCTAATTATAGGCTTTTATATTAAGGATAATAACCCTTTATAGGTTATAGTGTTAATTACTACTATTTACTAGCTTTAATAGAGGGCTATTCTATATAGAGATCTAAAACTTATAGATACTAAACTTATTTATATTACCTATTACTATTTTTTAGAGAGAGTAATAAGAGCTATAGCTTAAAGTCTTAACTACTAACTTATTAAAGTTTTTTTAAAGTAATAAGTTATAGTTAAAGATACTCTAATTAAATAGTTTACTACTTAGTAAGAACTTTAGTAACTATTAAGCCTTATTAAGCTTAAACTGATAACTATACTTTAAGTCTCTATAAAGATAATCCTAATAAGATAGAGAGCTAAGACTAAGAAACCTTCTATAGTATAAATTATAAGCTTAATTATTAACTCTTTTATAGAGAACTTTAAGACTCTTAATATTAATAGAGCTAACTATAAAATAGATATTCTAAGTCTTATTAAGAGAGTTACTAATTAAGGAGATAATACTTTTAACTTAAATGCTATAGAAGCTACTAAACTATATAAATAATAATCTTAGAATAATATATAGACTTAATATTAGTAATAGTAATACTATTATCTATAAGCTAGTTATAGTAACTACTAAAGCAGCTATTAATAATATTAAGAGTTTAGAAGAGGTAGAGAAAGAGGAGATTATAAAGGCTTTTAGTAAGAGGGACTATAGTAATATATACCTTTTTAGGCTTTTAGATACTACTAGTTTTGCAGAGTAGTAGCTTATATTATTATTAGCTATATTAAGTACCTTAAAGCTAGCTAGAAGGAAGTCTGCTACTATATAGTACCTTTCTACTTTATTAGTACCTTTAATTCTAATATTTAAGTTAAAGTAGGTATTATTAATAAAGGCTATATAGCTAGGAGGATAGATAGCTAGATAATTTTAAAGCATATTCTTATTAATAAAGATAGCTTTATAAACTATATAGTAGCTATTAATAGAATAGTAGAGAAGTAGTAGCTAAAACTAATAGAAGAGATTATATAAGTTATTAGTTATAATAAACTATGCTCTAAGTAATCTATTAGCTTTATAGATTAAAAAAAGGATATAATATAGTTATATAACTTTATTAATATAATATTCTTTAGCTTTAAGCTTAGAAACTAGTATATTAATCTGGTTAAGGATATTACTACTATAGAATAGGTAAAGACTAGAAGCTATTACTCTAAACCTTATAATACTTATATTTAATAGGCCTTCTAAATAGTAAACCTACTTATAGTCTAAGATCCTCTGATTTAAATTGCCTAGCAAATTACTAAACTTTCTAATAATAAAAAAGATACTAATAATATTATATTATAGAATGCTCTAGAAGAGCTAGTTAAATAATAGAGATAAAAAGAGTAAAATAAGTCTCAGATTTAATATAGTAATTTATAGACTAGCTATATACTTATATTAGAGCTATATAATAAGAGAGTAAATAGGAAGGTAGCTATTCCTGAAGCCTTTCTTTATTAAAACTAGCTAGACTAGAATAGAATAGTTTATAATACTACTAAAGTAATAATTAATAAGTATAAGGATAGATATAATTTAAAGGTATAAGAGGTTTTTATTTCTGCTAATATTATGCTTTTAGATTAATTTAATAAGATAGAAGCTAGTAATAAGGAGCTATAAGAGTAAATAGACTAATAGAATAATAATAAAAACTATTTTAAAGGCTAAGTAACTTTAGCTGCTATTTCTATAATTTTATCTAAGAATTTATAAACTAAGTAAGTATAGTTTAACTGCTATATAATTAATCCTATCTTTAAAATAGATACTATAACTAAGAAATAGGATTTTATACTTCTTCTACTACTAAGGCATATTATTATTCTAGACTTTATTATAACCTATTAGTAGATTATAATTGCTCTTTATAGCTCTATAAATATACTAATTAAGGGAATTATTAATAGTAGCTTAGTAATTAATCTTATTAGTAAAAGATATATTAGACACCTAGGCTTATAGAGTAATATAGTTAGGACTAATATAGAAATCTGTGGAATTACTAATAAGGAGCAGAGAACCTAATTTATAGGCATAATTATAGATAATATCTATATTAGAGGTAATATAATTTAAGATATTAGCTTTTTTATCTTTCTAGAAAACGCCTATAATAATAACTTAGTACTAGAAGCCCCTTTTATCTTAAAGACTAGAATAACCTTAGATTATATATAGAACTAGATTATTAGAGTTCTTTAGTCTGGAAATATTAAGATTAATATCCTATTATTATTCTATATAGGAGACTTAACTGCTTGCTTTTTAGAAATTATTACTAAGATAAACTGCTTTATCTCTTTATAATATTAATATACTCTTATATCTCTTATAGAGGAGGAGAAATAGAGGCTATTACTAATAGATCTAATATAGTAGTAAGCTTAGAATCTATAAAAGATAATTAGTAAGTTAATAAAGTTAAAGATAAAGAAGAGTTAGATATAACACTAAATAGTATAAGAGTATATTAGAATATTAAAGTAATTTAATAAGTATTTAAGGGCTTATATAACCTACTAGAGGAAGTTAAGTAATAAATAGAGCTAGATAAGGAAGTTATTACTGTTTTTAAAGAATTTAAATTAATTTTTAATAAAATTCTAGAAACTATAATCTAAAAAGAAGTTATCTCTAAGCTTAATAATATCTATAAAGTAATTATAAGTACTAGATATATTAAAGAATATAATAGTTATAGTGTTAACTATTAGTATTATATTTATAGATCTAAGAAAAAAGCAGTAAAAAAGAGAATATCTAGAAAGAAGTATAAATTAGTATATTAGAAAGAAATTAAAGTTATTATAGCTATAAATACTATTTTTTCTTATTATTATTATATATTTATATAGATAATACCTATATTACTAATAGAAGATATTAATATACTATATAAAATAAAAGATAAGAAGATTTAACCTATTAATAATACTATATTAGATAGTTTAACCCTAGATAGTAACCTAAAGTAAAAGCTAAAGGTATAGATAAGAGTAAAAAAGAATATAAAGCTAGATCTTAATATTCTATTTACTAGCCTAATTATACTAAAGTTTTTAAGTATTAAGCTAGAAATAAGACTTATAAAGATCTAGCTAGAAGCTATTTTAAAAACTATTAATCACCTATAGCTTAAAGAAAAGAAGCTTTTTATAGCTATTCTAATAGTAAGAGAGAAAGCTTTAGCCTAGGAATTTGCTTATTATAGCTCTATCTACCCTTTTATTACTCCCCTATAGATAATATAGATAATCCTATATAAAGCATAGTAAGTAAAAGAAATTTTAATATTAAGAGAGTTAGAATAGAATATTATTATAATTTTAAAGGATAAACTAGAAAAGGGAATCCTAGAACAGAGTTATATAGTATATTATAATCTATTCTTCCTTATATATAAGAAAGATAGTAAGATAAGACTTATTAACTCTATAATAAAGATAAATATAGTTATAATTTAAGATATAGTACTACTTCTCTCTATAGATAACTTTTTAGAGGATTTTACTATATACTAGTTATTATCTCTTTTAGACTTCTTTTTAAGATATAACTAAGTTCCCTTAAACTCTATAAGCAGAAACTTAACTATATTTACCTTACCTATTAGACTACTATATATATATATTTTGCTTTAAGGAGTAATAAAGTTAGTTATATAATTTATAAGGATTATAATTAGAATTTTATATAACCTTATATCTAGTTATTATAAGGCCTTTCTTAATAATATTACTATTAAAGGACTAACTTTATACTATAATAAAGAAGAGATTAAGTCTTATCTAGAAATTTATAGATTTATTTTAGAATATTTATAGAATATTAATAAGATTCTAGTTAATTTAGAGCTAATAGAGTATATAGTAGTAGTAGTTAAGTCTTAATAGGCTTAGAAAGCAGTAATAATTATTAGCTATATTTATAGTACTAATAGATATTATCTAAAAGAAGCAAAGATAGTTAAGATCTATAAATAGGTTACTTATACTAACTTAATAGAGTTAAGAGCTTTTCTGGAAATTATAATATTTTATAAATCCTAGATAAAGAACTATTTAACTATTATAAAGCTACTTACTAATTTACTTAAAAAGAATACCTCTTTTTATTAAAAAGAGAAATATAAAATAGTAATAAATACCTTAAAGTTAATACTTACTAAAGCTCTAATCCTTATTACCTTAGATTATAGCCTTAGAGGAGGAGATATATATCTTATAGTTAATATTAATAATATAGAATAGAGTGGAGTTCTAAACTAATTTATTAATAATTAATATATAGTCTCTTGCTTTAAGAGTAGCACTTAGTTAGAACTAGAACTATTTTATAATACTAAAAAGAAGAAACTATATAGTATTCTAAAAGCCTTAAAAAGGGTATATAATTCCCTCTATAGAAGATACTTTATTCTAGAAATAGATATCTAGACCTTAGTTATATAACTAAATAGAGCAGTTATAAACCTTCTAGAAGCTCTTATTATTTAATAGATTATATAAATTTAAATATTTAACTTTAAGGTATAATATATCTATAATATATAGAATATAGTAGTAGATAGTCTCTTATAGAAACCCTAAAGCTCTTTAAATATAATTAATAAAGAAATAGAAGGAGAAATTAATTCTTAGATTAATTTATAGATCTTCTTTATTAATATTAAGGCTAGTTTCTTCTTTAATTAAGTATAATAATATAGTAATATATAATAAATAGAGGAGGTTCTTATAAAAGATATATAGGAAATTATTAGCAGTATAATAACTATTTCAAACACCCTTCTTAATAATTTATAGGCCTATTTAGTATATTCTTAATAGATTACTTACTATTTAATAATATAAAGGCGCCCTCTAGGAATTTAACTAGTTAGGTACTATAATTTCAAAATTAGAGCCCTAAACTACTATATTTAAAACTGCCTGCTTTTTACTAAACTAATAAATTAAAAGCTAATACTAAGATAAATTATAGATAACCCTAAATAGAGGAGGAAGTTAATTACTAAAGCCTATAAAAAAAGCAGTTATAGAGATAAGTAAGCTATAGTAAGGAGATTATCTAACTATTATATATAGAGTAATATATATTTAGAAGTTAAAGAGTCTCTGAGAAGTTATTCTAATTACTAAAAGAGGAGAGCTTAATATATAGATAATATAAGAACCTATAGTTTATTAAAGGAACTACCCTTTATAAGGATTTTATTAGATATATAGAGAGTGGGTAAGTAGTACCTTATAGAGGCTTAGAACCTACTTACTAGATAGCTTAAAGTATAATAGCTTAGATAAGTAACTATAGCTGAGATTATAAAGTTTATTTAAAAAGAAGTTATCTATTAATATAGGCTATATAGTAAGATTATTATTAATAGAGGTTTAGAGAATAAGAGTATTATTATTAAGTTTAATAAAAGATATAGTATAAGGAGAAAAGTAATATTAGTCTATAATCTAAGAGCTAATAGAGTAATTAAGACTAGTTATTAGCCTATTACTTATTCTTTATTAATATAGACTAAAAGAAGAAAGGATATTAATCCTTAACTATACTTATCTACTACTCTATTTATAGACTAATTAAGTATTTATACTTTAACTAGCTTTAGTTCTTTCTATCTTTTATATAGATTTAAACCTATTATATCTATTAAGACTCTAATACTAATCTAGAGGGTTCTTAATTAGAATTTAGTAACTATATAGAAGGAGGAGGTTTAGATATATCTATAAGTCTTTCTATAACTTAATAAAGATAGAAAGCAAGCTAAAAAGATAATTAAGAGTTAATATAAGAAGACTATAAAGTATAGTAATAATTAATATAAGTAAATAATAAGAAAAGAGAGGCTAGAAGTAAGTAATTTAGTCCTAGTATTTAATATTAAGAAATCTATTAATAAATCTTCTATTAAGAAGCTTAACTACTAATAGTAAGGCCCCTTTTATATCTTATTACACACCCCTAATACCCTATTATATTAACTAGTAATATTAGTAAGAGAAGAGATTATAGGCAGGATATTTAGTAGAAATTAACTTTAGAAATTTATTTAAGTATTTAAAGAATATTAGAAACTAAGTAATATAGATATTTATAGATCTAATTTAGAGAGAAATCTAGTAAAAGTCTTTCTAGTACTAGAAAATAAAGAGTATAATAACTATATACTAGAAGAAGAAGATAAAGAACTAATAGTATCTAGAGAGATAATTAGGAATAAAGAGGAGAATATATTATAATCTATAGTAAGATTAAAATAGTATTTAAAAGACTTAGAAATAGTAATTAAAGTATTAAAAGCTAAATAGTAACTAGTAGTAGAAATCCTATAGATATTAAAGGAGAAAGAGAGGAAGTATATTAAGATAGAGGATCTAAAGAACTTATAATCTTTCTTTTATTTTTAGATATTTAGTTTAATAATTTATAGATCTATTTATACTTATTAATAGGATCTTCTTTTCTTTATCTCTTATATTTTAAAAGTTTAAGATTTTAAAAATAATATTTCTAAACTTTAAGAATAAAAATAAGAGATACTTATTAAAATATACTACTCTACTAATAACTATCTTTTAATATAATAGTAATCTATTTATTAATAACTTTAATATCTATATTAAGTATAAGATATTAGAGATCTATAGCTTCTTAATAATAATACTAAAACTCTCTATAAATATAGCTATTACTAAACTAAATAAATAAGAGAATTAATAGTTTAAGGATAGATAGAAGAGAAGAAAAGAGAAAAGAGTATTAAAGTATAGTTACTAATCTATAAAAAGAATATTAGTATCTAGATAACTAAGAGTATAGTAATAAAGCTATTAATACTAAAAGCAGCTATATAATACTATTATTAGTAAGAAAAAAAAGGATATTTATAAAGGAGATCTTATTAATTTTATACTTAGATAGGGTTTAAAGTTAGTTTTATAGATCTATTTAGAGAATATTTCCTTTATATTTTTATTATTACTTAATAATATTTCTATTATTTCTTCTCTTTTTCTCTATTCTATAAAGATATATTTAGTTACTCTATCTTTCTTTCTTTAATCTATAATATAAAGCTTTAAGTAGTTAGTAATCTCTATAAGATTAAAGTTTAGAAGTAGCTTTAGTATAAAAGAGTATTAAGAGTAGGTAAACCTAGCTTTTAGGTAATACTCTTAAGCTTATTAAGGATAAAGAGTATTTTAAAGGATTAAAAAGTTAAATTTAGATATAGCTAATATAGTAGTATTAGCTAGGATTTAAAACTATAGAATTATTATAATACTATTAAATTCTCTACTCTTTTTTGCTTTATTATTATACTTAATTCTATATCTATAATATTTATAAATACTTAGGTTATTATAAGAGTAATTCTCTTAGGTTTTATAGAAGAAGCAGTTAGTATAAGAAGTATCTAGTATAGAAATATATTTAAAGTATAGTTTATAGATATAAATGCTAGTTATAGAGTTCCTTATAGTATAGATATACTCCTTATAATAAATATAGAGTACTATATTATAACTACCTTAGAATTAGATAAATAAGCTATAAGTAGCTACTATATACTAAAAGACCTTTATCTACTATAAGCTAGAAAGAAAGATAGTAGAGATATAAATAAAGACTTAATAGTAGAAGTTACTAGTCTTCTTAGTTACCTTAAATATTTAATTAAAGTCTTACTTACTAAAATAAACTTTTTAAAATACTAGTCTTATTATATTAGTAGTCTTATTAGAGAATACTTATAGAATAAAAGCTACTTTTAAATATTTATTATTAGAAATATTAAAATAGAGCTAAATAAGACTTATAGTAGCCTAAAAAGATAATAGATATTAGTTAAGTAATAAGAAGTATAAAAAAAAGTAAATTACTTAAAGCTAGTTATTAGAGTATTAAATAAAAAGAGATATATTATTTTACTTTATCTAAGATATAGAAATATTAAAACTAAGTACTTAGAGAGTAGCTTTTAGAGAAAGATAATAAGAATAAAGCTAATTAGTATTTTTAATATCTAATATAAGGAAGTTATAGTTAGCTATAATAAGAGAAAGTAATTTATAAATATAAGAAAAAAAATTTAGAGGAGTTAAGTTAAGATTAAGAGATAGAGAGAAAGATAACTATTAAAGGAAGAGAAGTTAAGATTAGAGAATAGAGGAGAGTATTTATCTAGTTTTATAACTAGATCTCTTATTTTAATAGCTATTAATAGCTACTATTTCCTTTATTCTTTTTCTATAAATAACTACTCTAATTTACTATTAAAAATATTAATAGATTTTTTATTTTAAGTCTACTTTACCTTTATTAAAGCTAAGAGAGCTAAGAGAGAAAGAAGTTAATTATTTCTTTTATAGAATATTAATAAATTACTAGTACTTTAAGGTAATTAGTAGATATAAGAGAGTATTATTAACTCTTCTAGTTTTTAAAATCTTCTCTTTTTTATTTATATTTATATATACTATCTAACCTATTTTCTTAGATAGGAGATATTTAATATTAACTTCTATACTATAATATTTTTAGATTTTATAATTACTCTTATTTAATCTATCTATTTAGTCTATAAATTACTTACTCTTTTCTCTTACTAACTTTCTTTCTAAAAATATTATAATAGAAAAGATTATTTTTAATAATAGTAATACTCTAGATAACTATATTTAGGAGCTAAGATTCTTAAATCTTTTTACCTCTAATATTAGATAACTAATAGATCTTATATCTAATAAACTAAGTAAGAGCTAATTCTAGGTATAAGACTAAATTATTAGAGATATATTAGGCTTTAAACTTATAGAGAAACTAAGATATTAGCTACTAATAATTAAATATAAAACTCTATCTCTATAATATTAGGATATAACTAGCTAGATATATCTCTCTAATTTACTAATAAAATATATACTTATTAAATAATAAAGTAAAACTCTAGATATAGTATAGAAGTTATTCCCTCTTTTTAAACTATAATATATTATTACTAGCCTATATAATACTATTAGAATATTAAAGACTAAGACTCTAATATATTTTATAGATATTATAGTAATTATATATTACCTTATAAGACCTATTAAAGCTAGATAACCCCTTTAATATTATATAATTAGAGGTAAAGAAGATAACTTTAATAATAGAAGCCTGAGAGATAGTATAACTACTTAGCTTAGAAAGGAAACTCTAGATATACTATTTATCTACCTATAAATGCTTAAATTAAATAGAGTGGTCTTTTTAGGGCTGCTAATTAACTTATATAATAGATAAAACTGGTTTTATAATAATTAGTAGTTAGAAAAGAGAGTAGAGAAAAGATTATAGACTCTAATATATATTATAACTAGAGTCTTACCTAGAGCCCTAATTATTATAACTAAAGTCTTATTAAGATAATTATATCTAATTAACCTTTACTATACTAAACCTCTATTATAGGCTTCTAGCTTATACTTAGTTAACTAGTTTAGATTCTTTATATAATCTAGAAGCTTAATACTACTAAAATAGCTTCTATAAGTAAGAAAAAGGACCTGGATTAACTAACTATTAGTGACTTTTATAAATAAGGAGCTATTTAAAAGATATTAGATCTCTTTAAAGCTAGATAAAACTATTTAAGACTAGGTTTTTAAAGATAGAAAAAGGATACTAGAGTAGATAGTACTAGAAGTAATAAAAGACTAGAAGAATAAGTATATTCTATAATTTATAGACCTAAAACTCTCCTTACTTAATAGAATAAGTTTTAACCTGCTTATATCTAAGAATATTCATTTATAGATCTAATCTACTAATATATCTAATACTAAGATTTTAAGAAGTAATAAAGGATTATTAAAATATCTAACTATTTAGAATATAGTAATAAGAGATAAGATTAAGAAGTATAAAAGGGTAAATAATTAGTAGTAACTAATTAATTTATTAAAGTATTATAATTATTCTAGGTTTATAAAACTATTAATATTACTATACCTTATACCCTTTTTAGTAGAATAAGTTATCTTTAAATCCTATAATAACTTAGTAGTTTTTAACTATATAAAGCCTACTAACCCTATATTAAATAATAATTAACCTATTCTAGTAGTCTCTTAGTATATATAAAATAACTAGTAGTTAGTAGATTACCTAATAACTAGATATAGGTGAGGATTAGTTATTAATAGTATAGAGAAAGTGAAATATCTTTCTAACCTCTATAATATATAAGAAATACTAATAAGATAAGAAAACTTAGATAACTTTAAAGTTATAAGCCTTTTTAAGCTTATAATTAGAGAGTTTCTACTTTCTATCTATATCCCACTTTAAGAATTATCTTAGATACCTAGAATAGAGATTATAGTAGATATAGTTAGTATAATAAGAAGAGGTATAAGTAATCTTTAAGATATTATAGCTATCTTCTTATTACTTAATTATAGTAATAGTTATTAAGTAATAATTATTATAAACTAAGTAAATAGTAATTGTTTTTACTAGAACTCTATATAGAATTTAGAAAGTAACTAATAATTTATAGATACTATAAATAATTTTAATAGATAGTACTATAAGATAGAGGCCTTAGTATATCTTAGAATAATTCTATTAACTAGTTATTATATAGTTAATTTAACTTAATAAAGAGATAGATTTATATATAAACTTAGATATATTAAATAGGTCTAAGTATTTCTTTAAGAGGATATCTTATTACTATAATTTAGCTATATAGCTAAGAGAGATAGAGAACTTTTTGCTAATATAGAAATCTCTTTAGTTAACTAATATATTTCTACTATTACTATAGAATTTTATAATATATCTATTAATATTAGCTTTACTCTATAAGATACTCTATATAGCTAATAAGACTTTAAGAAAAATCCTTTTTTCTCTATATAGCTCTCTATATCTAAACCTAGCTAACTCTTACTCCTAGATAATAATATAGGGAACTTTAGGGATAATAATAAGCTTAGAATTCCCCCTCTTAGAGATTTGCTAGGGTTAGCTTTATCTAATATATTAGATAGTAAACTTAATTATCTAGAATACTAACTTTAGATATAAGTTCTTTAAATACTAAATTAAAGTATAAGTACTAAACCTTAATTATAAGTTATAATTATAGATATACTATCTTATTCTAAATATCCTAATACTTTAAATAAATATAACTATAATAGAGAAGACTATATCTAATAGAGAGTTAATTAATAAAAATAGATAGAGCAGAATATTTTTAAAAGGTTATATTACTATAATTTCTTATACCTGCCTTAGTAGGGAGAATAGTTTTAGCTATATTAAGATTTAAAATAGGATAAGAAATATAATAAGAAAGAGGAGGTTATAAAACTATTATTAAGATATAGTTTATAATAGAAAATAATAGCACTTAATAGACCTTCTTAATAGTAAAATTACCTACTAAGAAGAAACTATTAAATAGAAGGGTCTATAAATAGGATTTTATATATTTTTTATATAAGTAGATTTATTTATCTATTAAGATTCTCCTTTATAATATTATAAAGAGTCTTAAGGGGATAATTAGAATAGGATAAGTAGAACTTAGTAGTATAATTTCTAAGAGAGCTCTCTTAATATATAGGTCTATTATAGAAGAACTATAGTGAAGAAGAGAGGAGAAGTATAGAAGTAAGGAGAACTTATTATAATTATTATTATTAATATCTTAATACTTAATTTTTAAGTTTTTTAGGATTTTCTTAGTGAATTTATACTTATTTTTAGTGATCTCTTTTAATTAGATCTGTGAATTACTTTATATATCTTTTAAGCCTATTTTTATTATTCTAGCCTGTTTATAGGTGGAGTTATATTATTTACTGTTCTTTCTGGCCCTTATAGCCCCAGCCTTTATTAATACCTCCTTAACCTAGATATTAGTAATCTTAGTAGGGAAACTCTTAGATAAAGATATTATTAAGAATAGAGTAAATAGAGATAATTATAGACTTAATTAAAGCTTTTAATAAAGAGAAAAGGATATATAAGTAATATAAGAGAATAGAGATCTATAATATTATAAAGAAAGATTATATATAAATAAATATAAGTTAGAGCAGGAATTTTATAGTTAAATATCTATAAAGAGGGTTTAAAATATAAATTAAGCTAAGCTATAATACTAAATTAATTATTAATAGCTTAAATCTATTTATATTAAAAGAGATAAAATATTTATTTATATATAGGTTAAAGGGAATAGACTACTAGTTACTAATTATTAACTAACTAAGATAAAGAGATAAAATAAGAATAGATAGTAGGAGAAAGTAGTTATAAGAGTTAACTTCTTTTCTTATCTAATTAATCTTAACTATAAGAAAGGCTTAACCCTTTAAGTAAATAATTTAATAGGAAGTAGAGTAACTAGATTATATAACTAGATCTCCTCTAGCTCTCTCTAGCTTTTTCTTCTTCTTCTATAATATAATAGAAATAGTAATCCCTCTTTTATATCTATAAAGTATAACCTTAAGCCTTTTTTAATACTTATTAGTTATAGCTTCTATTAGAAATTTTAATAATCCTTATATATTAACTTAGCTAAAAAAGTATATCTTCTAGCTTTTTATAAATAAACTAGTTTCTAATAAGAGAGACTATAACTTCCCTCTATATATTAAGCTCTCTATTAACTCCTTTATAGTAAATAGACTTACTCTTTTAGCTCTTACTTTATATATTTACTAACCTTCTTATATAGATTATAATATCTCTTATATAGTACTTATTTAAGCTTTTAGAGTCTTTCTAGCTATATTAGAAAGTAGACTTTTATATAAAAGTTTTGCTTTTAGATAACTATAAGATTATTATTTATTAGTTCTAAGAGGCTTTCTTAGGTTACGTAATCGTTGATAACGTAATCGATAGCTTAAAAGGGAAATAATAAGTATAAATAAGTTAATATTGAAATGTCTACCTTCTAAGTAAAAGGGAGTATTCTAGAGAGGGAGAGGCGAGTTATTTATACTTAAGGCTTAGTTTCTAGAGCCTTCTATGGCTGCGTAAGCTGCTTGCTAAGCTGCCCCACTTATTTCTTTATTTAGGTTATTTATTAAGTAATTCAGTAACCCAAAACCCTTTTAGGTTTAACCTTAACTTAGACAGTAAAAGCTAGCAGTTTCCACAGCTTTCTAGAGGCTTCTTCTAACAGTATACACAGTACTAATAGTACTGTAATACACTGTATTACGTAATCAACCTCTATTATATAGCCTCTATATTATTATATATTTTTAGTATAGGGTTTTATAGTATATCTCTTATAGGCTTATACTAGTTCTTATTACTAAAGTATAATAGAGAAGAAACTACTATTTTATAGATATATCTTTATTACCTTAGCAGTTATAGGCATCTTTAAACTTTAACTAATAAAGATAATTAATCTTAATAAATCTAAGATTAGCTATAGCTTTTATATTTAAGCTAATAGAGGTTATAATATAGTTTCTTATAGTAGTTATAAGTAGTATACTTACTCTCTCTATAATAAGGCTACTAAGGCTTAGATCTATAAGCTATACTTTAAGTATATAAGTATATTTAGTAATATTTATACTAACTATCTTTACTATAAATAAGATTCTAAGTGTTTCTTTAACTCTAAGAGAAACTATAAAGCTTTTAGCTATAGTATAGGTAATCTAGAATAATAGAGTAGTAAGTTTAAAGGAGTAGTTACCTAGTTCTAAATTAGTTAGTAAACTATAGAGAGGTTTAGAGTAACTTATCTAGAATTTAGAACTATAGTAGAATATTATAAGACTTAGCTAAAAAAGTATAAATCTAGGTTATTATTTATTCTTACTAGTTACTCTCTAGCTGATTTAGATATCTCTGTTTCTAATAAGAGAGAGTAGCTTAAAATTCTAACTAGGATTTAAAAGAGAAGAGTGGAAAAAAGGAAGAACTAATATAATATTCTATATACTTAGCAGTTTTTATAGACCTAAAAAATATAAATTAATAAATAAAATCCCTCTTATTTAACCTTAAAATACTTTAATATATATACTTTATATAAAATAATATAGGAGAAATTAGAAAAAACTAGGAAAAATTATATAAAGTCTTAGTAAATTAGGTAAAACTAACTAGCTATAATAATACTTTTCTAATATAGTAAAGTACCTTAAAATATAGATAAGAGGATTTCTTTATCTCTAGTTTCTTTAGTAATATAACTATTTATAGCTAGAGAAACTTACTAACCTAACTACCTATATAAGGTTATAGTTATATAAGAGAATAAGTAAATAGTTAATTTAAAAGCAAAAATATTAATATAAATATAAAAGAAATAAATAATTACTATAGGAGTAGAAACTAAAGAAGAGCAGATAGATAATATAAAATAATATAATATTATATAGAGATATACTCTCTTTAAGATACTAAGTATAGAAGTCTAATCTAGAAATAGTATAAAAATAACTAGCTAGGTATTATAGATATAGCTAAACTATTAAAGTTAAACTATAACTTAAAGATCTTTTAAGTAATAATAAGCTAGAGTCTAGTACTTAAAGTAGGAGGCTATCTAGTTAAGATAGGAGGCTATAAAGAGAGATCTTTTAAAATAAGATATAAAATATCTAAGTAGTAATAAAGAGAAACAGAGCATACTAATTACTAAAAAGGTTATAGTATACTCCTAATAGGTTCTATATAGTGGAACTTATTATAAGTATAGCAGTAACCTTAGTAATATAATCCCTAATATAATAATAGTGCTTAGACTAGATACTACTATTATTAGTAAGATTAGAACTATAAGAGTATAAGAGTAAACTTAAATAGTAAGTAGAATAATATAGGTATAAGTAAACTAGTCTTAGTAATATCTCTATAATCTATTCTAATATACTAAGCTAGAGAATTATAGTTAAGTAATTAAGATAGAGAGTATAATAAGACTTCTTCTAAGAGTATAAGTCTTATCTATTATAGATATAAAAAGGCCTATTTCTCTATAGTAGTACTAATTCTAGTAGGTTATATAAAGTTATTCTCTATCTTAGTATACTAACTATCTCTAACTAAATTAAATAGTTAAAGCTTTATATAAAGTTTCTATATTACTCTTATCTAGTTAGGAGCCTCCTTTAGGGTCTATAAATATACTACTAAGTATATAATCTGCTATAGGATATTATTATCTAGATTACTTATTAATAGAGGGTTAGTATTATTAGAGTTAGTAAAAGGTTTCTCTACTTCTTCTTTATTACCTTTATTAGAGTGGGAATAACTATAAATAGAGTAAATTTTATTAAGTTAGTCTATAAGGTTAAGTCTATACTAGCTAATATCTTCTAGTTTCTAAAAACCTTTTAGAGCCTTAATAAACTTTTTTAGGTAGTTTTTAGTATAAGCTAACCTATAAAGGGGTTTCCCTATAAGGGTTTTAAGTTAATATAAAGTGTTATTAGGAGCCTTTAAATAGATTTTAAAGGGGCCTTTTTAATAGTAGTTAAGCTTAGTATCTAAAAACTTATCTATATACTATTTAATATTAAATACTAAAATAAGGTTACCTACTTCTAATTTCTAACTATATAAGATATAGCATTTTAAGTAATTAAATCTATTTATAATATACTTATACTAGGCTATAATTATCTTCTATATAGCAGTATAGTTCTTATTAAGCTATTTAAAAGCTCTTATCTATATAAGAAGCTCCTCCTTAGATATTATTACCTAGTCCTATACTAGTACTTTCTAGGTTAGTATAAATATTTCTATTAGAGTTATAGCTTTATACTTATAGAGCAGGTAGAAGAGGCTATAGCTAGTTAAGGCTCTAATAGAAGTTCTATTAGTAAATAGTATAGCTTAGAAGAATAGCTAGAAGTTCTTACCTATATTTTTTATCTAAGTAGTAAGGGTATATATAATAGTCTAGTAGCTAACTTTAATAGTACTATTAGTATATAGGTTATAGGTAGTAGTAACGTTTTACTTAAGCTTATACTTATAGTTAAATTTAATAACTATACTCTTATTTTTAGAGCCTCTATTAATAATAAGTATACTATAGAGCTTATAGTAATAAATAATATCCTCCTATATAAACTTAGTAATAAGGTAAGAGTTAGCTTACTATATCTACTAAGCTTCTATCTATCTAGTTAGAAGATACTAGGCCTTAACTATATCCTATTTACTAACCTTCTATATATCTAATACTATATAAGTAAATAGCAGCTCTAAAAGTGCTAAGAAATAGTAAGAGTTATCTATATACCTAGACCTATACTTCTAGTAATCTTTATAAGTATAAACTTATTTACTAACTTATTAGTAGAAGCTATATTAGTAATACTACTCTGCTAACTGCTTAATAACTATATTATATTCTCTATATTTACTCTCTTAGTATGCTTTTATAATAAGCTTAGTTTAGGTTTATAAATTATCTATAACTTATTATAGAGTAGACTTATATATACTAGGATATATAAATAATAACTTATCTTTTAGGAAGAATTTCCTAGCCTCCTCCTTAAACTTATAGTATAGACTAAACTTAATTCTATCTAGCTATCTTAATATACTAAGATAGTAGGCAGTTTAGTATAAGTAGTAATTCTAGTATAAAAAGCTATTTAGTATAGTATTAGAGATATCTATAAGTCTTAGAGATTTTTATAAAATATTATTAACTTTAGTAATAAGGATCTTAGTAGAGTAGACTTTATCTCTATCTATCTATACTTTATTAAAAAAAGAGATAGTAATTAGGTTTATAAAGAAGATTTACTTATTAATCTAGTTATTAATTTCTCCTTTAATATCTTAGTTAAGCTTATCTAAAGGTTTACTAGGTTTATAAGATAATCTATTAACTATAGTATTTTAGCTTCTAGGTAGATATTTAACTTTAAAATTAAATATATAAATTTATAAGATCTATTAGATAATAAGAGCTTTAGATAAGTTAGAAGCAGTACTATTAAGCTAAATAATAAGAGTCTTAGTATCTATTTCTAATATAAAGTAGTAACTATAGAGATAAAAGTAAACTTATTTAAGAGCTTTAAGTATATCTCTTAACTCCTTCTTTCTAGTATTATAGTTTAGCTCTATATTAGTCTATAAGCTACTCTTATATCTAGAAACTATATACTTACTATTAATATATTAACTAAGAATAGTACTCTAACTAAGGCTGCTAGTATTAACTATAAGGTAGATTTTACTTATATTAGTACTATAGTTAAGTCTAATAAGAATAGGAGTAGAGATAAGTTAGTTTTTAAAAGTATTTATAGCTAACTATTAAGGCTAGTTCTATTTAAATAGAGTATTTTTCCTTAAAAGTATAGTAAGCAGCCTAGCTATAGCTAAAAATCTCTAAACTTAAACCTAATAGAATATTATAATACTAAGAAAGGATTTAAGATTAGTAAGATTATTATAAACCCCCTATTTTCTAATTTTAATAATCTTTAATTTTTCTAGCTTTTAGCTGCTAGTACTATAAATATATCCTATAATAGTAATAGATTACTAGGCTTACTATAATTTCTTAATAGTAATAGTATAGCTAGCTAACGTAATATTAATAAAAACCTTATTAATATTCTAGATATATTTAAGGATATATCTATATAGTCTAGAGTAACTAGAAACTTCTTTATTATTATACTTTAAGATAGGGCTCTTAATAGCTATATTATTAAGAAAAGCTTTATAGTAAGTTAGGATTAGGTTATATAGGATTTATATTATAACTTTTATAAACTAGATTATAGAATTAATAGCTCTTTAAGATAGAGTATATATTTAAAGGAGGCTAATTAGTATTATAAAGATTATAATATTATAGCTATATAGATCTAGTAAAACTTAGTTATATCTAGAAAAGAAATCTAATAATAAGAGAAGTTAGTATATTATAAAGTCTTCTAAGAACTTATTACTAGAAGGGGGTAGAGCTATATTATATAGGATAATAGTATTAACCTTTATTATAGAGTTAATAAGATATATCTTTCTATTTTTCTTTCTAACTAAAAAGAAGGGATTTTAGTAAGCTATATAACTTTATTTAAAGATACTCTTTTTTAATCTATCTTTTAGAATTATTATTATATTACTCTCTAAGACTTTTAAAATTAGTATACTTCTTACTTACTAGGCTTTATAAGAGATAACTCTAATTACTTATAAAGGAGCTATAGATAGATAAATAGATCTATAATACTTAAAACTCTATATAAGGGCTTTCTCTCTATTACTTAGAACTTTAAAGAGAAGCTTCTTTTCTTTTAGGTTAAAGTGGTTTACTATTACTAGAATCTTATTAAGTTATTTTACTATAAGTTACTTTTTCTTAGAAATAGTTAAGAACTTTAGTTAGATAAGATTTATTAAAGCACTTTTTAATACTAGTCTAAGATTCTCTTTTACTTTTATCTAGACTTTTAACTTCTATTCTAGGTTTCTTTTAGATACTAAGCTATTAAAAGGTAAGTTATTAACTAGCTAGACTTTCTTATCTTTTATTTTATATATTATATTAACCTCTCTATATATAAAGGATAAAGTATTATTATAGATATAATTAGTTCTTAGCTCTTTCTAAATTCTTATTAGAACCTTTTCTAGGAGGTTCTCTCTCTAATAGAACTAATAGTATATCTAGGTATTAGCTATACTAAATCTAATCCTCTATTCTAAGTTAAATAGATTTATAAAGAGTAAGAGATATATTCTAGTAGAAAGAAGAAGTTACTAAAACTTTTTATTAGTTATAAACTTTAGTAAATTAGTCTTATATATTACTTACCTCTTATAATACTTTTAGATAATAGAGTTAAATCCCTTAACTATATAGCTAAGAGCTCTAGTATACTTAGACTCTCTTATATTAAAAATACTAATAGTAGTCTTCTACTCTCTAAAAAGGGTAGTGAGATAGGGTAGTGCAGATAGCCTAGTTTAGAGGGTGCCTAGATAGGTATATTAGTTAGTATAGTATAGCAGGACTTTTTACCTTATTAAGGGTAGAGAGGAGAATAGAGGAGTATTATTAGTTAGTATTACTATAGTTTATCTTATTATTAAGAAGCTTTTATCACTTTTACTTAACGGATTGCGTCTATAATAAGGTTATTATACTTAGAGAGATCTTTTCCTTTATTCTAGAGCCTCTAGATATAAAGCTATAATATTATAATATTCCTATATAAGTATATAGGAGTATATAGTTTTATTATTTTTATTTTAAGGTTCTTAGCCTGTTTTAATAGTACCTAGAGGTGGATTCTTCTCTCTTAAGACTTCCTCTATAGTGCTTAAAAGGGGTATACTTCTATGCTATATAAATAGGCTTATATTTAATATAGAACTATAATATATTATTCTAACTACTTAATAGAATATTAACTTTGCAAACTTAGTAGTAATAATAACAGACTTTATAAAATAATATTTAGAAGTCTCTTTATAGACCTAATCTAAGAAAACACTAAGTATAATAGCTATATAGTTAGAGTTTTTAATAGAAATATTTAAGACCCTAAAAATCTAACTAGGATAGCTTTAGACTTTACTAGATTAAAAAGTTTTCTCTTTTCTCCTTAGTTTTTATAAAAGTAGAGTTAGTATCTACTTTCTATAACCTAAAACCTAATAATTAGTAATAAAGTAATAAATTAATAATATTAGTTAGACTAATAAGCTTAACTAAGGGGATTTAGGCCCTATTTTAGTTACTATATAGTTAATATCTATAGGATTAAGGAAATTATAGTATTATATTATTTATAAAAAAGAATAGAAAAGAGTTTATAAACTTATAAATAGGATAGAGGCTATAACTACTCCTAGCTATATTAAGAAGGAGAGCCTATATACTTATAGAAGGGATAGAGGCTATAACTACTCCTAGCTTATAATTTATAACTACTATTTAGAAAGAGAAGGAGATTAAAGCTCTCTTTCTCTCTATCTACTTAATTATTATAGATTAAATTACTATATAACTTTTCTCTTTTATTATTAAGTAATTTAAATATTAATAAACTTTAATATTAATATTAATATTTAATTATAATAAATTATATTAACTACTTTCTATGCTATATCTGAGTAATACTCTAAGAAATTTAGGAGAGCTTTTAAAGTTAGTATATCTACTTTAAACTCTTCTAGCTCTAAGAACTATACTCTAGGTATAGAACTCTTTAAGAAAGCTATATTTAAGAGTATTTAGGAATAAGCTCTTTACTCTATTATTATAGATAATAATAGATCTGAGAAGTTTTTGCCTTTATAGTTTTAAAGTACTAAGATTAGTTACTAGATCTATATTAGTAAGGATATCTATAATAAATATAAGGATTATAGAGGTATAGCTTTTTTTAAGTTATAGAGAGTAGGTTTAAGCTAGTAGCTAGATAAGGTTATATCTATAAAAGCTATTACTATACTTTTTATAGAAGACTTAGCCTCTCTACTTACTATTAGTACTATAAAAGTAATTAAGAAATTAGCTAAAGCTATATAGAAGTAGCATACTACTACCCTAATTATCCCTTATAGTCTAGAAGCCTCTAAGTTTATTAGTAATAATATTTCTAACTTCCTTAAGGATTATCTATTCTATACTAAGCTTTATAGCTAGAATAAAGAGAAGATAATTACCCTAGTTAGCTAGTATTATATTAAGGCCTATTAGTAAACCTTTAAGAGTATTTCTACTTAATATAATAATTAGCTCTCTTTTAAGGATAACCTCTATAAGATATATAGTATTATAGACCTAAATACTTATCTAAACTCTAATAAGAAGCTTTAAAGCCTTATTTCTAGTCTAGAAATTAGTAATTCTAAGTATATCTCTAAGTTTCTTACTAAGATTAATAACTTTTAGAATAAAGTAGCTAAAAAGAGACTTTCTATACTACTTAATATAGAGATTAACTATATTATCTTCTACTACTTTTCTAAGCAAACTATAAGGTATATTTTAAAGATTCTCTATAAAAACTACTAGAGTCTCTTTTTAGTCTCTTAGATTTAGATAGAGATTATAATTACTAAATAGGTTTAGTCTTAATAGGTATATATATAACTATAAGGTATTAGAGAGAATACTCTAGTTAGTATACTAGTTACTATACTTAAGTATAAGTAATTAAGAGTATTATCTATAAAGGCTAAGCTAAAGGATAAGATAACTAGTACCCCTAACTAGAAGGTCTAAGTAGATAACCTTACTACCTACTTTAAGGATATAGAGATTAAGCAGATTAGGACTAGATATTATACTAATATACCTTAATATAACTATGCTATTAATAAAATAGATATATATACTACTAATATATCTAATATCTAGCTTATATAAAAGCTCTTATAGTATAACTATTATAGTAGTAACTTTTATAACTATAGCTCTATATATAGAGGATATAGCTATATGCTCTTTAATCTGAGAGGAGGTAGTTATTTAGGCTCTATAAGCCTTAAATCTTACTACTAGCTAAAACCTCTAAGATTTATAGAGACTATTAACCCTAATATCTACTATACTTATAGTAAGAAAGGATATCTTATTAGAAATTATAAAGCTACTAGAGCTTTTTCTAATATAAAACTATACTTATTTTATAGAGGCTATTAGTAGATTAGCACTCTATAAAGTTCTCTCTATATTTAGGTTTTTAATAAAGAGATTAATAAAGGCTATTAATAAAGCTAGTATAACTTAATAATTATTTCTTTTCTGATTTTTATAGCTAGTATAGATAAAACTAAGTAGCTAGAAGCTAGTATGCTTACCCTTTATAGATACTTTTTAAGCTTTTAGAAAGTTAAGTTCTAGCTTAAAAGCTATAAGTAGTTTAATAAGTATACTTAGTATACTATATAGAAAACTCTAAGACCTCTAATCTCTATTTTAGCTATAAAGACCTCTCCTATTAGTATAGTGATCTTAGATACTATCTATAACGTTCTTAATATTTATATACTAGCCCCTAGTGCTCTAGCTATAGTTCTCTCTATAAATATAGATATTAATACTATAACTAGATTATAAACTTAGAACTACTATATAACTCCTTATTCTGCTACTAAACCTAAGAAGAGGGTCTATATTATAGACCTAAATATAGCTTATTTTCCCACTCTACTTCTAGAACCTTATATTAAGGAAGTTATAGATAAGAATAAGGATACTTTAGTTAATAATAGCTCCTCAAAAGCTGCTAAGACCCCTTAATCTAAGTCTTTTATTATAATATTAGAGGGCTATATCCTCACTAAAGACCTATAAGCTAAGTAAGTAGATAGAAAGGTTACTATTCTAGAATCCTTTCTTTACTAGGTCTAGTATAACTATAATAATATAGTCTATAAATATATAAAGCTAGTTATTTAGGATTACTTCTAGCAGAATAGTAATTAATAGCTAGATATATTTATACTTATAGGTAGAGACCTACTTAGCTATATTATAAAAGCTCCTAGATTAAGCAGCTAACTTATATAAGAGATTAAGTATTAGAATAATATATAAGTAGACCTAACTCTTATATCCTAGTATAAAACACTTTTATAAATAGAAGTTAGCACTATTAAGGTCTATATTTAGGTTTAAGTTTATAAAAAAGAGGCTATAGTAGTTTAGATACTTTATAAAGCTGCTATACTAAACTAAAAGTAGGGTTTAGATATAATCCTCTTTTACTTAGTATTCTACCTAACCCCCTTTTCTTTAATTAGTATCTTTTCTCTCTTTATAGATATAATTTATAGTTTCTAAGCCTTTATAAGCAGCCTAGCACTTTCTATCTTTAATTAACTATCTCTTTATAGTATAGTAGATATTAATATAATAGATATTATCCTGCCTAGTACTTAATCTAAAGAGAACCTTAATATACTAGTTACTTCTCTTAATAATTTAGTAGAGTATCTATACTATACTATAGTTACCTACTAGTATAGAATCCTTACTATATAAGACTTTATTATACTATACTTCTAGATTACTATAAGGATTAGTTAGTCTATATACTTAGAGCAGTATAGAATTATTAATATTAGTGCTGCTATTAATATTATCTCTAAGAAATATATTAGCTATAATAGGATATAGAAGAGTGTTATCTCTATATATCTTAGAGTTTAAAGCTTTATAGATACTTAAGCTATAGTAACTTTTAAGGGTGTTATAGTTAAGGATATCTATATTAGTAGCTATTATATATTTAATATACTCTTCTTTATTAGCCTATATAGTAAGATATCTAAGAATATAATTCTTAGAGCTCTATTTATTATATATACTAGGATAATACTAAAATACTTACTAACTTAGATAATTAGTATCTTTTAAGCTAGTAATTAGAAGATCTATACTTCTTTAATATTCTATACTTTAGATTCTACTAATTACTTTGCTACTATTCTCTCTAATCCTATTAGCTTCTCTTATACTTAGTAAGCCTATTTAATTTCTATAGAGGAGGGAAAATAGAGGCTGCTACTACTAATTCTAATATAGTAGCTAGCTTAATAATTGTAGAAATTAATAAATAACTAAGTAAAAGTCTATAGCTATAGCTTTATAATATAGAAGGCTAGCCTAGTCTATATATACTAAAGAAGGTAATATTAATAATAAAAGCTAATTTACTAAAAGGTTTTAATTTCCTAGTCTAAGAGGAATTAGAGGAGAATAAGGAGGTTTTAGTAATATTTAATAAAAATAGTAATATCTTTTATATAGTGCTTAAAGTCTCCCTTAAGCAGGCTATTATACTAAGAATAGAAGTAATTATCTAGGCTATTTTAGAATTATAAGAATATACTTCTAGATACTAATTCTATAAAGATAAGTAGCACTCTAACTATTATAAACCCTTTTTAAAGGAGTTTTATAGATATTACTACTAAAGGAAGAAGAGAGAAGCTAACTATATAGATCCTAACTATATACCTAGCTATAAGGTAGAGAAGGTTTTAGTATTTCTAATTAATATTCTAAATAAGCCTCTCTTTTTTTAGAAATAGAGTAGAGATAGAGACTAGCTAACCTATTAATAAAAAGAGAAGCTAATTCTTACTAAGCTATATAATAGTACTAAGCTTATATTATTTAGAATAGCTAAGTATCTCCTTATATATAATAAGGCTACCCTTTTTAGAGACTAGAAAACTGCTATTAATATCCTTAATATAAAAAGACCTAAGTATATTAGAGCTCTTAGCTATATAGTTAAGAGATTTAACTCTATTATCTAGGAGTATTATAAAGAGTGAGTAGTATATAAGACTAACTTATTAAAGTTTATAACTAATAAAAAGCTTTAGTAACTTCTTCTTTTTACTAAAATATACTTTTTACTTTTTATAAATCTATTTAACTTAGAATAGGGGATTAGATTTAATATAGCTAATACCTAGATATATTATTAGTTTTATTAGAGAGAGAACCTCTTAAAGAAGGTTTTAATAAGAATCTAGAATAAACTAAGAACTAATTATATCTATAATAATACTCTATCCTTTATATATAGAGAGGTTAATATAATATATAAAATAAAAGATAAGAAAGTCTAGCTAGTTAATAACTTACTTTTTAATAGTTTAATATCTAAAAGAGACCTAGAGTAGAAGTTAAAAGCCTAAGTAAAAGTAAAAGAAAATCTTAGATTAGTATTAAAAAGCACCTTTATAGACCTTATTTAACTAAAGTTTTTAACTATTTCTAAGGGGGAGTAACTTATAGTAAAATAACTTAATAAGATTTTAGTAATAGTAGACTACCTTAACCTAAAAGAGAAGGAGCTTCTCTCTAAAGTTCTAAGTAATAGAGAGAAGGCTCTTATATAGAGTTTTAAGTATTATAGATCTATTTATTGAAACAGGCTGAGAACCTTAAGATAAAAATAATAAAACCACACACTCCTATATACTTATACAGGAATATTATAATATTACAGCTTTATATCTAGAGGCCCCTAGAATAAAGGAAAGGATCTCTCTAAGTATAATAACCTTATTATAGATATAATCTATTAAGCAAAAGTAATAAAAGCTTCTAAATAATAAGATAAACTATAATAATACTAATTAATAATATTTCTCTGTTTTTCTCCCTGCCCTTAATGAGGTAAAAGTCCTGCTATACTAAGCTAATTAATATATCTATTTAGGTACTCTCTAAACTAGGTTATTTATACTGCTCTATCTTAATTATCCCCTATAGTCTTACTTTAATATTCTATAAGGAAGACTATATATTAAAGAAAAATTATATAAATAAAAACTACTATTTATAAAGGAAAAGGTAATCTTTATGCTGCCTAATTGCTCCTCTTAGATTATTACAGACCTAATTACTTCTTTCTATAGTTATACTATTTTGGTCTTCTTTATCTAGGTCTATCTTCTATAGGCTTATAAGCCTTATTCTAATCTAAACCTTACTTATATTATCCCTAACTATACTAGCTAAGCAGCTATAAAAAATAGTAGCTATAGTTACTCTTAGAGATACTATCTTTAATTTATTGCTAGTAGTTAACTTGCTCTATAATATAGTCCTTATAGCTATTATAGGTAGGCTTAAGAATATTAGATAAAGTTAGATATAGAGGATATTTCTTAGTAATAATAGTTTAGTATAGTGCTAGAGTAGAGGGATATAAAGGGGTTATATCTTACCTAGTAGTAGGCAGTCTAGCTAGTAAAATAAAAGGGTTAGATAGGGTTAAACCTAGGTTTATAAAGCTAGAGTTATTATTACTAAGAGGTAGTAAAGTGCTATAGAGACTAAAAGTAGGTAAGTTTAGATCTATAATAATATAGAAGCTAGCTCTACTAGGGCAATAAGGAGTAAGTTCCCTACTATTAGGCTTACTAATTTAGCCTTCTATATAGTATAAAGTAAAAGTTCTTATAGAAAGCCTTAGTACTTTAAGAGGAGATAAAAAGGAGGGTATTCTAGATACTAGGGGCTATATCTCACTAGTATTACTATATAATTCTACTATAAGGAGGTTAACTTAGAGTATCTATAAAGGTTTATTACTATAAAGTATAAAGTATTTTATAAACTTAGTAGTAATCTTTAAGATATACTAGGTGATAATTTAGGATTAATTTCTCCTTACTGCCCCTTCTATAGCTACTGCTAATACTATACTATTAATAATGCTCTTATAAATATAAACTCTAACCTAATCTACTACTCTAAGGCTATATATCTATAAATCCTACTATTAGAGCTAGGATCTAACTATAGTATTCTTCTAAAAGAGAGTATAAATATTAATAGGAGCTCTAAGAAGCTTATAGTATTAGGAGAGGTTCTCTATAGCCTCTATAAATAGTTTATTAGAATTTCTACTCTAAATTAGATTAGTATAGTAAGTAGTCCCCCTTTCCTGGTTCACTACTATTATTACTTAGTAGTTACTACTATACTAAATATAAAAGATAGTAATATCTAACTAGATAAGTAGGTTATAATAAGTATCTATAATTAATAATATTAAGACCTAGTACTTACTGAGAGAGGGTGCTACTCTTATTTACTAAGTAACTTATCTTTCTAGAGTCTATATATATTTACCTAACCTATATATATTAAACTTAATAAGGTAATATATTTCTTCTACCTTAAAATAGGTTCTTATTATTAGTTCTCCTTAAATATTATAGAGATAAGTAAGGTAGTATTAGGTAATTAATAGAGGCTACTTAGTCTATTCTCTAGTTATATTAAATCTATAGTAGAATTAGATCTATAAAGATAGTATAGCATTCTAGCTTAACTTAATATATTAGTTAGATACTCTCTTTTCCTCTATTTTGTTTTTTAATAGTTCTAGGTTACTAGCTAGATCTATAACTAGAGGTTCTAGGATACTATAAGAGTTATTAATATAGATTAGTTATCTAGGGTTATTAGTATAGTAAGAGCTATAATTTAGGTAAAGAGAAGGCTTATTATTATAAAGGTTAAAGGCTCTTTCCCCTATCTATCTATTTTCCTAATATATAGTAGTAATAATTCTGTTTTAGTAAGTATAGTTCTATATAGTGTTAACTATAGGGTAATTATTAATAATATCTCTTACTTTAGTATTATAGTTCTCAGATAGACTTAGATTTAGATCTATAAGGGACTTAATAGGTATATTAATAGGTATAAAAGCTTCTACTACTTAAATATTAGGTGTAAACACTTTAGGGTTAAGGTTAAGTATCTTAAGATATCTAAGATAGAGCTATACTAGGGTTAATTCCTCTATAGATATAGAGTTAGAGACTATAAAGTTCTAAGTATAAATTATCTTCTAAATCTTCTTATTATATAGTAGAGAGATAATCTTTTTAATATACTTAGCCCTATTAGTAGTTCTTAATAGAGTTAGAAAGACTATACTATCTACTTCTAGATCCCTATTATAAAACTTAGAAGTAATTTAATTTATCTATATATTAAAGATCTCTTTAAAGAAAGAACTAGTTTAATATTTAGCTAATTCTAGTTATATATAGTAGTAAAGCTACTTAAGGTAAAATATACTTAATATCTATAGCTACCCTTCTTAGAGTTAGAGTATATAGATAACTTTAACTAAGTGCTTAAAGATAGATATTATACTATTAAGAAGCTTATAAATAGCTATTATAGACCTAATTAGTATCTTAAAATATAATTCTACCTTTTTATTATACTAAAAGTTATTATAGAAATAGGAAAAGCCTAAAAGTTAGTTAATAAGTAAAGTAGAGTAAAAGACTACTTCTTTACTAATACTCTTTTTAGTTAGTAATTAGAGAATAAGTATAGTAAGCTAGCTTTTCTATATAGTAGCTCTACTATCTTTAATTTTAGTATTAGTAGAGATATAGTATTATTTAATAAGGCTAATCTTATTAGAGAGGTTATAAGTGAGAAGTTAAAAACTAGTCTCTATATTAGGAGCTAAAGGGAAAGTCTTAGTTTAAATAGTTTCTTATAAATAAAATAAGTTAACTATAATAACTAACTCTTCTTTATTCCCTTTAATCTAGCCTAATTATTAAGATTTAGTAGGTTAAGGCTATTAGAGATAAATATAGAGTTAAGCTATAGGGGTACTAAAATAAAGCTACTAAAGCTCTTTATATTTAAGGTTTTTATTTAGTTTAAGAGAGAATTAGAAATAGAAAGAAAGTACCTATCTAGCTAAGTACTACTTATTAATCCTTATAGCTAGAATATTTAAGGTTCTCTTAAAGAGAATAGAGTTAATAGATATAACTATAGTTTCTAAGAGCTTACTATTCTATTTATCTCTTTTCTAAGAAAACTTTTCTAAAGTAGTAATAAGAAATACTTCCTTAACCTAGATATTAGTGATCTTAGTAGGGAAACTCTTAGATAAAGATATTATTAAGGATAGAGTAGATAGAGGTAATTATAGACTTAATTAAAGCTTTTAGTAAGGGGAAAAGGTTATATAAGTGGTATAGGAGAGTAAAAGTTTATAATATTATAAGAAGAGGGTTATATATAGATAAGTATAGGTTAGAGCAGAAATTTATACTTAAATATCTATAAAGGGGGCTTAGAATATAAATTAAGTTAAGCTATAATACTAAATTAATTATTAATAGGTTAAATCTATTTATATTAAGAGGGATAAAGTAGTTATTTATATATAGGTTAAAGAGAGCAGGCTACTAGTTACTAATTATTAACTACTTAGAATAAAGAAATAGAATAAAAATAGGTAGCAGGAGGAGGCAGTTATAAGGGTTAACTCTTTTTCTTATCTAATTAATCTTAACTATGAGAAAAGCTTAACTCTTTAAGTAAATAATTTAGTAGGAGGTAGGGTAACTAGGTTATATAACTAGCTCCTCTCTAGCTCTCTCTAGCTTTTTCTTCTTTTTCTATAATATAATAGGAATAGTAATCTCTCTTTTATATCTATAAAGTATAACCTTAAGCTTTCTTTAATACTTATTAGTTATAGCTTCTATTAGGAACCCTAATAATCCTTATATACTAACTTAGCTAAGAAAGTATATCTTCTAGCTTTTTATAAATAAACTAATCTCTAATAAGAGAGACTATAACTTCCCTCTATATATTAAGCTCTTTATTAACTCCTTTATAGTAAGTAGACTTACTCTTTTAGCTCTTACTTTATATATTTGCTAACCTTCTTATATAAGTTATAGTATTCCTTATATAGTACTTATTTAAGCTTCTAGAGCCTTTCTAGCTATATTAGAAAGTAGACTTCTATATAAACGTCCTACCTTTAGATAACTATAAGATTATTATTTATTAATTCTAGGAGGCTTATACTAGTCCTTACTACTAAAGTGTAATAGAGAAGGGACTACTATTCTATAGGTGTGTTTTTATTGCTTCTATAGTTATAAACACTTTTAGACTTTAGTTAGTAAAGATAATTAATTCTAATAGATCTAAGATTAGCTATAGCTTCTATATTTAAGTTAATAGAGGTTATAATATAGTTTCTTATAGTAGTTATAAGTAGTATGCTTACTCTTTCTATAATAAGGCTATTAGAGCTTAGGTTTATAAGCTATATTTTAAGTATATAAGTATGCCTAGTAATACTTATACTAACTATCTTTATTATAAATAAGATTCTAAGTGTTTCTTTAACTTTAAGAGAAATTATAAAGCTTTTAGCTATAGTATAGATAATCTAGAGTAATAGAGTGGTAAATTTAAGGGGGTAGTTACCTAGTTCTAGATTAACTAGTAGACTATAGAGAGGTTTAGAGTAACTTATCTAGGGTTTAGAACTATAATAGAGTGCTATAAAACTTAACTAAAGGAGTATAAGTTTAGGTTACTATTTATTCTTACTAGTTACTCTTTAGCTAATTTAGATATTTCTGTTTTTAATAAGAGGGAGTAGGTTAAAATCCTAACTAGGGTTTAAAGGAGAAGGGTGGGAAAAAGGAAGAACTAATATAATATTCTATATATATAGTGGTCTTTATAGACCTAAAAATATAAATTAATAAATAAAGTCCTCTTTATTTAACCTTAAAATGCTTTAATATATATACTTTATATAAAGTGATATAGGAGAAATTAGGAAAAATTAGGAAAAATTATATAAAGTTTCAGTAAATTAGGTAAAATTAACTAGCTATAATAATGCTTTTTTAATATAGTAGAGTACCTTAAAATATAGGTGGGAGGGTTTCTTTATTTCTAGTTTCTTTAGTAATATAATTATTTATAGCTAGGGAAACTTACTAACCTAACTACCTATATAAAGCTATAGTTATATAAGAGGATAAGTAAAGAGTCTATTTAAAAATAAGAATATTATTATAAATATAAAATAGATAAACTATTACTATAGGAGTAGAAGCTAAAGAAGAGTAGATAGATAATATAAAATAATATAATATTATATAGAGATATACCCCCTCTTAGAATACTAAGTATAGAAGTCTGATCTAGAATAGTAGTATAAAAAATAACTAGCTAGGTATTATAGATATAGCTAAATTATTAAAGTTAAACTATAACTTAAAGACTTTCTAAGTAATAATAAGCTGGAACTTAGTGCTTAAAGCAGGAGGCTATCTGGTTAAGGTAGGAGGCTATAAAGAGGGATCTCCTGAAATAAGGCGTAGAATATCTAAGTAGTAATAGAGAGAAACAGAGTATCTTAATTATCAGGAAGGTTATAGTATGCTCCTAATAGGTTCTATATAGTAGGACTTACTATAAGTATAGTAGTAACCTTAGTAATATAATCCCTAATATAACTATAGTACTTAAGCTTAATACTACTATTATTAGTAAGATTAGAACTATAAAGGTATAAGGGTAGACTTATATAGTAAGCAGGATAGTGTGGGTATAAATAGGCTAGCCTTAGTATTATTTTTAAAGTTTATTTTAATATACTAAGCTGGGAAATTATAGTTAAGTAATTAAGGTAGAGAGTATAGTAAGGCTCCCTCTAAGAGTATAAGTCTTACCTATTATAGATATAAAAAGGCATATTTCTCTATAGTAGTGCTAATTCTAGTAGGTTATACTATATTATCCCCTATCTTAGTATACTAACTATCTCTAACTAAGTTAAATAGCTAAATCTCTATATAAAGTTTTTATATTACTCTTATTTAGTTAAGGGCCTCTTTTAGGGTCTATAAATATACTACTAAGTATATAATCTGCTATAGAATATTACTATCTAGATTACTTATTAATAGAGGGTTAGTATTATTAGAGTTAGTAAAAGGTTTCTCTACTTCTTCTTTATTATCCTTATTAGGGTGGGGGTAACTATAGGTGGGGTAAATCTTATTAAGTTAGTCTATAAAGTTAAGTCTATACTAGTTAATATCTTCTAGTTTCTAAAAACCTTTTAAAGCCTTAATAAACTTCTTTAGGTAGTTTTTAGTATAAGTTAATCTATAAAGGGGTTTCTCTATAAGGATCTTAAGCTAATATAAAGCATTATTAGGGGCCTTTAAATAGATCCTAAAGGGGCCTTTTTAATAGTAGTTAAGCTTAGTATCTAAAAACTTATCTATATACTATTTAATATTAAATACTAGGATAAGATTACCTACTTCTAATTCCTAACTATATAAGATATAGTATTTCTAGTAATTAAATCTATCTATAATATACTTATATTAGGCTATAATTATCTTTTATATAGTAATATAGTCCTTATTAAGCTATTTAAAAGTCCTTATCTATATAAGAAGCTTCTCCTTAGATATTATTATTTAGTTCTATACTAGTACTTTCTAGGTTAGTGTGAATATCTTAATTAGAGTTATAGCTTTATACCTATAGAGCAGGTAGAAGGGGCTATAGCTAGTTAAGGCTCTAATAGAAGTTTTATTAATAAATAGTATAGCTTAAAAGGATAGCTAGAAGTTCTTATTTATATTCTTTATCTAAGTAGTAAGAGTATATATAATAGTTTAGTGGCTAACTTTAATAGTGCTATTAGTATATAGGTTATAGATAGTAGTAACTTTTCACTTAAGTCTATACTTATAGTTAAATTTAATAACTATACCCTTATTCTTAGAGCCTTTATTAATAATAAGTATATTATAGAGCCTATAGTAATAAATAATATTCTCTTATATAAACTTAGTAATAAGGTAAGAGTTAGCCTACTATATCTACTAAGTCTCTACTTATTTAGTTAGGAGATACTAAGCTTTAACTATATCCTATTTACTAATCTTTTATATATCTAATACTATATAAGTAAATAGTAGCTCTAAGAGTGCTAAGAAATAGTAAGGGTTATCTATATACCTAAGCCTATACTTCTAATAATCTTTATAAGTTTAGACTTATTTACTGACTTATTAATAGAGGCTATACTAATAATACTGTTTTGCTAACTGCTTAATAACTATATTATATTCTCTATATTTACTCTCTTAGTATGCTTTTATAATAAGCTTAGTTTAGGTTTATAAATTATCTATAACTTATTATAGAGTAGACTTATATATACTAGGATATATAAATAATAACTTATCTTTTAGGAAGAATTTCCTAGCCTCCTCCTTAAACTTATAGTATAGACTAAACTTAATTCTATCTAGCTATCTTAATATACTAAGATAGTAGGCAGTTTAGTATAAATAGTGATTTTAGTGTAAAGAGCTATTTAGTATAGTATTAGAGATATCTATAAGCTTTAGAGACTTTTATAGGATATTATTAACTTTAGTAATAAGGATCTTAGTAGGGTAGACTCTATCTCTATCTACTTATACTTTATTAAAGAAAGAGATAGTAATTAGGTTTATAAAGAAGATTTACTTATTAATCTAGTTATTAATTTCTCCTTTAGTATCTTAGTTAAGCTTATTTAATAGTCTGCTAGGTTTATAAGATAATCTATTAGCTATAGTATTCTAGCTTTTAGGTAGGTACTTAACTTTAAAGTTAAATATATAAATCCATAAGATTTATTAAATAATAAGAGCTTTAGGTAAGTTAGAGGTAGTACTATTAAGCTAAGTAATAAAAGTCTTAGTGTCTATTTCTAGCATAAAGTAGTAATTATAGAGATAAAAATAAACTTATTTAAGAGCTTTAAGTATACTCCTTAACTCTTTTTTCTTAGTATTATAGTTTAGCTCTATACTAGTCTATAAGTTACTTTTATATCTAGAGACTATATACTTATTATTAATATATTAACTAAGAATAGCACTCTAACTAAGGCTGCTAGTATTAACTATAAGATAGATTTTATCTATATTAGTGCTATAGTTAAGCTTAATAAGAATAGAAGTAGAGATAAGTTAGTCTTTAAGAGTATTTATAGCTAATTATTAAGGCTAGTCCTATTTAAATAGAGTATCTTTCTTTAAGAGTGCTATAAGTAGCCTAGCTATAGCTAAAAACTTCTAAACCTAAATATAATAGAATATTATAATACTAAGGAAGGATCTAAGGTTAGTGAGGTTATTATAGACTCCCTATTTTCTAATTTTAATAATCTTTGATTTCTCTAGCTTTTAGCTATTAGTACTATAAATATATTCTATAATAGTAATAAATTGCTAGGCCTACTATAATTTCTTAATAGTAATAGTATAGCTAGCTAACTTAATATTAATAAGAACCTTATTAATATTCTAGATATATCTTAGAATATATCTATATAGTCTAGAGTAACTAGAGACTTCTTTATTATTATATTTTAAGGTAGGGTCTTTAATAGCTATATTATTAAGGAAAGTTTTATAGTAGGTTAGAATTAGGTTATATAGGATTTATATTATAACTTTTATAAATTAGGCTATAGAATTAGTAGCTCCTTAAGGCAGGGTATATATCTAAAGGAGGCTAATTAGTATTATAAAGGTTATAATATTATAGCTATATAGATCTAATAGGACTTAGTTATATCTAGAGAAGAAATCTAATAGTAAGAGAAGTTAGTATATTATAAAGTCTTTTAAGAACTTATTACTAGATAGAGGTAAAGCTATATTATATAGGGTAATAATATTAACCTTAGTTATAGAGTTAATAAGATATATCTTTCTATTCTTCTTTCTAATTAGGAAGAAGGGGTTTTAGTAGGCTATATAGCTTTACTTAAGGATACTCTTCTTTAGTCTGTTCTTTAGGATTATTATTATATTACTCTCTAAGATCTTTAAGATTAGTATGCTTCTTACTTACTAAGCTTTATAAGGGATAACTCTAATTACTTATAGAGGAGCTATAAATAGATAAATAGATCTATAATACTTAAAACTCTATATAAGAGCTTTTTTTCTATTACTTAGAACTTTAGAGAGAAGCTTCTTCTCTTTTAGGTTAAGGTGGTTTACTATTACTAAGATCTTATTAAGTTATTTTACTATAAGTTACTCTCTCTTAGAAATAGTTAAAAACTTTAGTTAGATAAGGTCTATAAAGGCACTTTCTAATACTAGTTTAAGGTTTTCTTTTACTTTTACCTAAACTTTTAACTTCTATTCTAGGTCTTTTTTAAATACTAAGCTATTAAAAGGTAAGTTATTAACTAGCTAGACTTTCTTATCTTTTATCTTA